>VUQI01028735.1:0-16340 GCA_015106735.1 Paratilapia polleni | reverse complement strand
AAAGGCTGTTTAAAAAAAAAAAAAAAAAAAAAGACTGATTGATTGACGTGTGCAACAGATGAAAAAACAGGAGCCTCCGAGGGAAGAGATGCGATACTTTTGGGAAACCTTATTTCCTTGTTTTGGTTTAGAAATTCTGTTGGCAAGTTGCTGTGGAAACGTTTTAGTTTGACCACATGATCTCAGTGAGCGGGTTACTTCAGGCTAGACGTGAGGCAAAACGAAGCACAAATGCAAAGCGGCGCAGGAGGAAAGCGGACAGTCGTTCTTTGGTTTCTAATATAAAGTTCATCGCTGCAGCCAGAGGCAGTACAAAAGTCACCCCCCCTTATTCTGCTTTTTAGTTTTAGTCTCCTTATTTTCCGCCGAGTTATTGGTTCACTCGCTAGTTAGCTAACATAAACCGATGTAGCACTGCTAGCAGCGACCAACCAACCGACAGTGACGTCATATTCTGTATTTGGACAAGATGGCGCTGCGCCGGCTGTAAAAAATGTGACTTAAAACACTTATTTTTAAAATCCACTTTCACAGACAGTGTTAAATCTGTACGTTTTTTAGAGCAGGTGTTTGTGGTGTAAATTATGCTCAGTACATGCAGTGTTTCATGTCCTCTTTAAAGCTGCACTCTGCACTAAGTTAGGATTTTACGCCTGCTGTTACCTTTAACCATTATTACACATATATAAAAAAAAACAGACTTAAAAAGTTAGAAGAACTATGAAGAAGTACAAATATTAAAAAAACAGGTAAATGTCAGGACTTTGCACTCTTTCACCTTGAGACGTTCAGCTGATATCTGTGAGTACTCGGATTACTGCAGGTTAAATCTTTCATGGCTGCGTGTGAACGAGGTTCACAGTGATTCGCTGCCCCTCTCTCTGATACGCCGGCTGATGTTAATTTAACTTCACGCTGGAAGTGAAAAATAAAACCAGGCGTGTCTGAGTGCTCGGACCTGCTGCGTGCTGCTGTGAAGGAGGAGCTGCTGATGGAAGATTACACACTTATGCTGTTAGGTTGGCGCCCCCTGTGTGTCTGTCTGTGTAACTACATCTTAAAATAGATGAATGTGGGTGATCGCAAAGAGGCGACATGAAACAGACAATTTTAAAACCTGATTTCAAAATTTAAGTTAAAGGTTATCTTTTTTTTTCTACCAGTCTTAAAAATACCGCCTGTGAAGTTCACACCTTCAGTAAATTTATAGGAAATTTAAGACATTTTAAATCCTTAATTTCCTTGATTATAATTTCAGGCTTTTTAAGACTTTTTAAGGACCTGCAGGAACCTGTTAAAGTTAAATTTGTCTGTTAATAAAAACTTAAAGAAATGTGGGACTAAAAAAAACATTCAACATGAACTGAAACTCAAACTTACTGTCATTTAAAAATATAACAAAAATCAGTGTGAAATGCAGAGAAATGTGATTTTCATGTCAGATCTCAGCTTGTTTTGTGTGTCTGCTGGTTTGTGTTTCTTATTTTTGTGTCTCTGCTCAGTTTGTTCTTTGTGCTTCTCACGATAACGGCTACGCTCCATCATCACCTACAACATGCCTGCGTTTTAATAAACACACAGTTTAGCTGCTCCCTGTTTCTGTCATCAGATAAATAAATGAACGTAAACGGTGATTTCACTGTGGCTCATAGATGCTAACGTTAGCTGCTAACCAGGCGAACAGCAGCTCCCGCTCTGTGGTGCTGAGACGCTCGTTAAGTCTCTGTTTAATGATGATGAAGTGGTGAAAAATCAGCGTGAATGCAGCTGAATAACAGCAGCTGTGCTGATCACAGAGAGTTAGAGGAGCAGAGAAGCTGCTGCACAGACTCTGGACTCTTTCTGAGCAGATATACGACGCCGTTTCTGTGTTTTCTACGTGATTTAATCCGACCTGCAGGATGTGGAGGAAAAACTCTGCTTTCAGGTGCAGAAGAGTCGTTCTACAGATCCGGTGTCGCTTCAGTGCTTTTAAAGTCCCAGGACCAACTTCTGATATAACTTTTCAGAGCACTGATCAAAATGCACTTCGGCTTAGCATTTTTTAATATAAAAGTAGAAAAGACAAAAATGAAATGTTTGTTGTTTTTTGAACTATTATAGGAGTTTTGCCCGTCCCCATTAACCATCGTGGCGATAACGTTTTTCTTTTTGAGTACTCAGTGTGAAATATCGCTGAACTTTCTGCTTATACTGAATTAAGAAGCTCCTTTTTCACACATTGAACAACTTCTCTGAAAAATACATTTGGATTATTAGAGAAATTAAAACATTTATCGTTTTCCTTGTGTTTCATTCAGCCCCATAACACAAACACTTCCCACCCCCTAAAAAAAAATTAATGGTTTGATCCTTCTGACATCATGTATGAGGAAGTGACATCATCATAGCGTTCTGACCAGCTCGGTTCAGCAGGTCGTGAGCGTCTCTCTCATGTTCGGTGACAGTTTTATTATTTTCGTGCACACGTGGGTTTTGTTGATGTCTGGTTTTCAGCTCTGTTACGGTGAAATCTCAGAGTTAAAGAAGTGTCGCGAAAACGTGATTTTTGTATTCATGAAGCACAAAAATGAACCTGAATGACGCCGCGTGGTGTGCTGCCAGCTGCTAGCATCAACACATGAACAACAGATTAACAAAATCTTCAACCACGTCACATTTCCTCATTTAACGGGTTTCATGTCTGTTACATCTTCACAGTATTTGATGTGTTTTGTTAAATTCACATATTTAGTTATTAATGGGAACGTTTGCTGGTTTACGATGTCAGAAAACACTGAATTTCCTCATAAATAACTTAAATACAAGTGACAGTGATCCGGTTCTCCAGCATAGTAAAGTGTTTAGGAGTATGACCCTCAAATTAATGCTCATTAAAATGATTTATAAAGAGGCCTTGGAGAGTGAGCAGGTCATTGAGTTGTATATACGATGGCAGAGAGACAAAGGGAGTACAGGGCCAGAAGAAATGTGGACCCACGGGTCGAATACTGACATCAACACTCTCACTCATTCAGCACCGTCATGTTTTTCAGCCCTGTTATTTTTGCATTTTTGTATTAAATAAAATATAACATCAATATGTGTTTAACTGTGTGTGTTTAACCTGGAAGTATTAAATGAGGCAAACGTTGTCAAAACTGCTCGACGCTCCAACACATTTCAAGCGAAAATGCTGAGCTGGATGACAAATTATTTCATCACAACTTAAAATGGACGGCGTTTGGCATATTTTCTTTTTCTAAAGTTGAATTACAACACGTGATTATTTGTAAGGGACGTCTAAAGTGAGAGGGTCATGCAAGGATATGATCAGAAACTTATTGTGAACATAAATAGTTGAATTACAAAAGGACCGCGATGGGGTCGAATTAAAGTGCGACACGTTTCAGAAAATAATAATAATGTCTAACTTAAATTTAGACGTTAAGATGGGAGAAAGTGTTTTCTATAAAGTGTAAACATTACTCAGTGACATCGCATCAAAAAAACTTTAATATTTTAATGTAATTTTTTTCTGACCTTTGAATCACCTGGACCTGCTGCTTTAGTGTGGATGTAGTGTTTGTTTGAACTGCTGAGCTTCACTGTCAGCACACGCTGGATGTACTTTAACTTTTTCAGCTGCTAAATAATAAAACTGACATGTTTTCTCTTTTTTGCTTTGTGTTCAGTAACTCGACTTCATGCCTCGTGTCGCCTGCTGGAGATCCTCCTCCAGCCTCGATATGTGCAAAAAATATGACAGAATAAAACCTAATATTCATGTTTCTGTGGCAATAACCAGATTGATAAGAAAAGATGTGTTTTTAATGAACGTACACAGTAACAGCATAATTTTACCAGAGTCTGAGCGCAGCAGCACAGGAGCTACGATTTTCCTGCTTTACTCAACATTTATGAGCCTCTGTTTACTCTCATTCAGTTTTCTGACAGAAAAATAATGAAGTGAGAGCAGCTAAACAGTGAGAGTGTTCATTAAAACAGAACAGGAGAGGATTGATCGGAGGTTTAATCAGATCAGACTGTCAAACTGATCAATACATGCTGACTGAGACAGATTTTTATGTCTGAACTAAAAAGAACAAAAGAAAACACTTTGACATGTTTTCCATGTTTTAGACATTTCAGTTTGTTTGGAAATCTTAACTTAATATTAACCAGTGTTTTTAAATTTAGCTCGTTCGGCGTCCATGAAGCGAGTTTACAAGATACCTGATGTTAGCTCACAATAAATGTCAGTAAGTTTGAGTCCTGGAGACTCTGTAATAAATTTTTCAGATTTTATTTAGTGTCAGCAGTGAAGTTTCATATATCACTGTGGAAATAACTCATATTTAAATTATATATTTTCATATTTCACCTTTTACTGAGTGTTTCTGGCTTAATGCTAACAGCATCAGAGGTCTGTGGTCACTTCCCAGAGCTGCCTGCAGGATGTGACTGACAGTTTATCTGACCAATAGGAGAGCAGCAGAGAGAAGCCCCACCCCCACCTATCAGTCACAGTTTATCTACACTGTTGTAGGTGGAGCGACTTCCTGTGAGCTGCAGGAACAGACAGACACACTAAGATGGAGTCCTGAGCAGCAGTCACAGATCCTGATCCTGGATCTAACTTTACATCCTCTGACACTCTGCAGCCTGTTATCAGTCCAATAAAACCCTCGTCCTGTGAGAAACTACAGACCAGGCTGTCCTGAGGTTTTTCTAGAAGCTTCCACTGAAGGAGAGTTTCAGTCCAGGATTAATGAGCAGACTCCAGCTGCTCAGCCAGGACAGAGAGTCCTGTTCAGCACATAGACACTATAAAAGATAGACGTAGCTACCGTGATGTCCCCCATTGGTCGTCCCGTTTTGAAGCCTTGAGATTAGCGTTTCCGCCGTTGCCATGTTGGTTGCAAAAAACCAAATGTGACAAGGAATGGCGGGTCTGACTGTTGAGCCACATGCTCATTGGCTAATGACTTGTGATTGACAACTTGTTAACCAATGAACATGCAGTTTCATACCACAAATAATCCTCCATCTTGAACAATGATATGACTGAGATTATTTTGATTTATGTGCTGCTGTATCGCAGCCTTTAAGATTATCAGTATTTAATCCCTTCGGGGTTGCGTCAGGAAGGCATCTGGTGTAAAAACTCTGTCAAATCAAACATGGAGCGCTACCCGCTGTGGCGACCCGCTGTGGCGATGGCGCACCTGAAAGTAGCTTTTTTATTTAATTTTACTTTAGTCACAGAAAACCTCATTAAAGGCAGGAGTTACACTGGATCATCTTTCCAGCAGAAACAGAAAATATGAGCAACTAATCTCAATGTGACAAGTATCTCATGTCACTGCACAGGCTATAAAATCCTGTTTCTTAAAAATGATATTTTCCTCTGTTTGTTCTCTTTTATATGACCTGCACATAAACTAAAGGAGAGGCAATATAAGGTGCACAAATGCTGTTTTTCAGATGTTACATTAAATGGTGAAAAACAGCAAATATATATATTTTAAAAACTGTTGGTTTCACAGTGCCATTTATAATGATGCATTTCTTTGGTTTTATTTATGTACAAATCTAACTCCACAGTAGTTTTAATACAAATTTAGGCCTCAAACTAATTATTATTGTTACTGCTGTTTTTTTAGAGATTGTTTTTTGATTAATCAGTTAATTGGAAATTGTAGAAATAATAGTTTCCAGAGACTAAAATACTTATATTTTAAAAAGAGGAACCAGCAGATATTGTTGATTTGTTTTACTTTGATGAACTGACTGACTGACTCATTATATCAGTACATACAAACATGTTTATTAACCCACTGTGGCAGAGTTAAATTAATCCCATCCAAACTTTAGTTCTGCTTCACATTCATTATGAATCATTCTGTTAAATAATTTAAATCTGTGGTCTGAATGAAACATTTTTAATGTGTATGTATGTAACACTGTTTACTGTTGAAAAAAGCAGTAAACACGGTGAAAACATGAACAGCATGTATCAGTAAAAGTGAATCATAAACAAACCTCCAGTTTGGTTGAAGCGCTGCTTTGCAATTTCAATGTTGCCTTTGAACGACTGCTGGGCACCCATAAAGTTCCCAGTCTCCCTCTCCAAGTACTGTGGATCATCTTTAGTGACTTTGTTCATCCAGTCCTGTTTGGGCACTGTTTTCTCTGTGTTACTGTCATAGTGAACCATCTGAACTTCATCAACCATCCCAACAGTCACAAACTCTGGGAAGTTTGGGACTTGAGAGGACGCAGTGTAGAAATACTTCAGAGAGTGCATCACTGTAAGAAATATGTGATGTTGTGAGAAACACAGCTTTATAAATCACGTTATTTTCTTAAATAACAAAAACAATACAGAGTATTAAAGACATCCTATAATAATCCTGTTGTCCCCTCAATAAATACAATAAAAGATTTCTGAATAATATTCTGCTCCAAAAACCTTTATTATATTTTTTATTATATTTTTTTCTGACCATTTTTCTTAAAAATTGTAATTCTTTATCTTGTAACAAAACCTTGTTTTGCACCTGGTTTTAGTATCAAACATTTTGTAAAAACTGGTCTTTTTTCAAGTACCTGACACAACAATGTTACGTCAAACTTTAGTTTAATTCAGTTTTCATGAGGCACTCCTCATTATATTAGTTTGATCATAGGCTGTCAGTTAATTCACTTTATTTTCAGTATTCAACAAATGACACCATTTTTTGCTTCTATCACAACCCTCTAATTTTATACTATAAACTGTTACCAAGAGCAGCTTAAGTTTGTTCTTAGGTTTTGACTCGAAGCAAAAGTTTCTTTTCTATTGCCATTTTTTTACATTATATATTATATTAATGTCTTATATTACAACATATTTCACTCTTTTGATGTTACTGTCAGAATTTTTTGTTTGAGTTTTAGTTTTTGTTTATTTTTGGCAGTAAAGCATTTTCTCACCCAACCATCAGAAACAATATCCAAACCACTTCCTTGTGTATATTATTTTCATACAGTTTCTTGATTCATGTAAACTGAGAACTGTCATTAAAGGTTTTAGCACAGTATATTATATATATTATATATAATATATATCAAAGATAGATAATATTATAAATAAAATCAAAGCTAATGTTAAGGGGCTGTCTAAAATTCTTTAAAGAAATATAGATTTTATGTAATCCTGTCTGTACAGTTTCTGATCAGTAATAAACTGGATTAAAAGTTGATATTTTACAAAAGCCAACATTTCCTTTTTTAAAAAAGTTTAGGATATTTAGTCTTGTTAATGAAATTAAAAAGGCAAAAATAAGAAATGCGTCATAGAAAAATTGAAGATTAAAATGATAAAGTGCGTAATATATAGTTTTAGACAAGTTTTAATCAGACGTTTGATTTTTTCTTTATTTTTCGACTAAACTTCACTGTTTATTATGAGGGATTAACCAGATGAACAGACAGGATTTAATTATTTGAACGTTTAAAGTAATGATTTGTTCTTTTAGCATTCATATAAGGATCTATTGAAACTAAACAGCGAACACACTGGAATCCTCTGAGGATCAAACCACCCATATTTCAGCTGATATAAACAGCCTGTAATATATAACAATGACATATAAAAAGACAGAAACATAACCATCTCACCTGCCGCAGACCCCTGAACTCCCAGGAGAAGCAGAAACACCAAGGCCTTCATTGTGATCAGTATCCAAACTTTTAATACACTTTACGCGTTTCGCTGTCCAGAAAAACAAACTGTGCTTCCAGCTCAAGTATCACAGCTAAAGTAGGAGAAAAGGAGGAGAACCAGGAGAGACATCAGCATCAGCTGCCATCAGAGCCAATAGGAATTTATTCTGAGAGCTAACGTCACTTAAATCTGGGTTAAACTCACCCACTGAGGTTATTAACGAAAGTGAAAGTAAAATATCCTCATTTGAACCAGTTTAAGATGATGGGGAGGGTTTGTCTTTGGGTTAGTTTCATTTGGAGTTTATTAATTTTTCTCTGATGACAGGAGTGTTTTATTTTCTGCTGAGCAGAGGTTGTGTATTTTTTAAAAAAAAGATAAATGTAATGTTTTTATATTGCAGTGGTTTTACACACTTATTTGTGTTTTATTAGGAAAAGTGTAGAGATCTGTCCATTTTAATGGAGGGTCACTGTCAGCTATAAATTACCCCAGGAGTCTGTGGGGTTACAATATCTTTTTGTAATTTGTTCTGTAGGACTGATGAGGAATTAGGATCTAAAATATCAAACATGCTTTCATTGAATTTCACTGAATTGTTGTGGTGTGGTGCTCCCTCTAGTGGTTAAAACATGTTAGGTTTCTCAGTGGAGGGTAGAGTTACTGATAAGGTATTAATTTTAACCAGATGTGTGTAGTTTTAAATTATATGGGAAGCATCATATTCTTTTATTCATATCTTGTACTGTATTTACTATGTGTTAGTATTTTAGGTACTTTTTTAGTTTCAGTACAGGCCTAAACATTGGTTGGTTATTGCAACAGTCTTTTACGTCTGTGTGTTACTCTGAAATTTAATCAAGACTGAGAGAAATAAAACTTAAACATAAAGAGTCTAAAGATGATCTAAAACACAGACAGTAGATCACTTCAGCTCTTCCCTGCAGACTAAATGCTGGTGTGCTGGTATAAATGTTGGACCTGCTGAGCTACGTCCACTGAAAACTGTTTGACTGAAGAGAAATTTTAAACCAGTGTTGATGTTTGAACACCTGATGCTGTTTTTTTATTTTCCTTTTGCTTTGTTACTGTTTATATTTGAGCTCTTACTAATTGCCTTTTATTCACTTTATATTTGTTATAGAATTTAGGTTTAAAAAACTGACACTAACATTACTTTTACAAAAACAAAAATACTGTGTGTCTTATATTTCAACCCAGTATCACGACATATTTCATGGGAACATTGGGGTTTGAACTCTAGAAGCACTTCTTGCTGACTGATGATAAATCCCTGAGTTCATCTCCTTTACAGAGGAGTTAGCAGTGTAACAGCACCTCCTGCTGACATACTGTGTCTCAATCCATAAATAGCAGCTGTGTGATGGTTTCTACAGGCTGAAGAACAGGCACCACTACAGGAATCAACATCAAACTACACAAAAACACAAAGACTCTCACAGAACAAAAGTACCATAAACAACATTGACTCATCTAAACAAGACGGAGGTTTCCTTGCCTTACTCCTCTCTCCTGTGCTGTTTTTTTTCCCATCAGCTAAAAAACAAAAACTTACCACTTACTTTTGAGCTAGAACCAATTTTATTAAAATAATAGAAAATCTGAGTTTGTCTGGAAATTATATTTATCCAAGTGAGGAAATAGGATGTTCACATTTAGCATAATTTGGTTGAAATTCAATCATCACTAAAGCGTATTTCATGCAAGAGAGCTAATAAAGGCAAACGTCATGGTCAAACTGATATTTAGGGTCAGATTTACTAGCGGTCTGCGCCAGCGCAAAACCCTCTTAGCGCTAAAAAGATGCTGGTGGGATTTACTAAGGAGGTTTAGTGTCAGTAAACACGGCATTTTTTAGTTTGGCCTTACTGCATATGTATTTGCAGGAGTTTCCCTTTGAGAGGTTTGCGCCACGCATTTTACTGCAAATTTCCAATATTTAACACCAAAAAGGCATAACCGCTAATTTATTTGGAGTTAAGGCGGAGGGGTGATCAGAATGCGTAATTGGCACAGGTGGATTTCTCAAAGTGGTGATTGGAAATCCTGAATCCTCACAAGGCATGCACAAAAAGAAAAAAAAATATCGAGCAACGCGCGCAATTACGCACGTGGCACAGTAACAGTAAGTACACTAACATACAGATGGGTAGGTATCTGACAGTAAATATAGTTTTGTGTTCTTGCTTATCATACAGGTCAGTTATAACAGACATTTCAGGTTTAAAACAGACTTGTTTGTAACAAAGCGGCCTCTCTGGGTGTGACCTGCGCTCCACCTGAGCTGTCAGATTTATCCAGAAAACAGCTGTCCCCACACGGTCCCCATCAACTTCTAACAGAACAGTTCGCCCTCATATCAAAAACATATTGATTCTCCTGGAACTGCATCTCAAACATGCGTAAAACCTGCTCTGCAACCCGGTCTCATGGCAGTTCGTGACAGGGCTGCGCTCTGACATTGTATTAATTTTATTAGTACATTACTCGCTTCCTCGACTCATTAATCTGCGCTCCTCTTGGGTAGATTACGTCGGTCATTACTGAAATGAACTGGCTGCATCTTTGTACATACATTAGACCCACTGAGTGTTAAGGATTGAGTAATGTACTGACAAAATAATGTGTAAGCGCAGGTTTTACTTATGTGTTTCTCTCTGAAAACTTCGTGGTGATTCAGATAAACGAGAGGAGGCTGAAAGAGAATCAGCGTGTTTTTGAAATAAGGGAAAACTCTTCTGATAGAAGCTGCTGTGGACTGTGTGAGGTCCTGAGGACGGAGACTCAGGTGGAGCTCAGGATTTATCCACAGGAGACCTGTGTTATCACAAATTATTCCACCGTATCAACCTGAAATCTGCGTGTAACAGCTGACCTGTACGATGTGCAGAAAACACACTTATTAATCGACCCGTCGGCGTGTTAATCAAGATACTGTTACTGTGCCGCGTGCGTAATTGCGCATCGCTCTTGTTTTTTTGTTGTTGTTTTTTTCTGCAGGCAGTGTGAGGCTGTAGGTAAATATTAAATTGAATATTACATATTTTAAGATTCAGATTCTGACACACTAACACAGTCCCATTAATAGCTTCATTTTGACAGGCATTTCAGTATGATATGTAATAGCTCTGATTTGATGGAGATTAATAAAAAAGAAAGAAACTCCATGAAAGTGTGCGCACTACTAAGAGAAGACACGCCGAGATGTTTTCACTGTCCACCGATCTCTGTGTAAAACTGCCACTAAAAGGCTGAAACACTGGAAACCTGCTCACTGTAAACTGTAAACCAGACTCATCCTTGTATACGTCGTGTACTGGGATCCATCCGATGCTCCACGTTAAGTTCAGTTGAGTTCAGCTCTGTTTCAGTAAAATATGAGTATTATTGAGGATCAGAAATGTGTGGCACTCGGCTCTAAACATGCCGGGTAAAGACTGAGTGAAGAACTACAGCCAAAGTTCTGACACTGCGCTCACGGCTTAGAACCATCCAGTTACGCACTCGTCCTAATAACATCTCCCCGCTCCTTTCAAATAAATGAACACTTCTAACAGCAACTATCACAACCATATCCGGGGGGAAATAAGTGCGTTATTCATTTGAATATTCTCCTCCTAAAAGTTTGTGCTTTCAAAGGGAAACTCCTACAAATACATATGGAATAACACAGCCGCAAAAACATCTGTATCCACGCCTATCTGTCGCAAAACTGACTCTGACTCATGCATTATGGAAAGCAAATGTAAGGTAAACCAAGCACATTACTGGAATCCAAAGAAATTCCAATTTAGGATCAGTAATTATCTTTGTTTCCACTATTTGTAACATACAACTTTCAAATTTTAGGTAATTTGTCCAATTTGCATTAAGAAATTTCTAGAAGATGAGATCACAGTCCATGCTAGTCTGTGTGGGGAGAGGTAATCTCTCTCTCTTTTTTAATGTATTCATGATAAACTTTAAATCAGTTACAATCCATGTATACATACATAGTTTTTTTTTAAGTTTGTAAACAGCTTTGAATGCATGGTTCCTGCAGCAAAAGACAAAAGTCCATGTACACCGACTCAAACTCCAGTATGCACACCAGACATCTAATTTATGCTGTATTAAAGTGAGCTTTGCAACTCTTATACAGACTAATATGCAGAAGCATTTGTTAAAATTACATCTACCATCATTTACACAACCAATGGGGTTTAATGTCATCCAAAACATTTGGTGACTATGTTACTTTAAATTATTTTTACGGTTCATTTTAAGGTTGTTGCACAGAACACATTTCTAACCACATTTCATTTGGTCGCCCTCTCCTCTTTTAATCTGAACATGAATATTTGTCTTTGAGAATTTAGGATGTTTTATATCCTCTTTCTTAAACATGAAAGATGTATTGTGTTTTCTTGAACAAGTTAACACCAACAGAATTCAAGTTGTGTGTAGACAGAGAAGACCTTCCAGACAGGGGTTTTCTCAAGTGGCAGATATGGTGGAAGATATGATTTCAGGTATCGAAAGCAGATTCTCTGAAGGACCTGAGAGCAAGGGTAGAAATCCCAAGTATTCTCTGACAGACCTTGATAATGAAAACTTCACATTGGTTACATACAAGCTTTGTATATTATACTGTATTTAATACTTATCTGATATTCTTTTAACTGTGGTAACTGAGAATGATTATAATCATTTGTTCACAGAATTGTTGGTGAAATAATTGCAGTCAACTTTGCCCAAGGTGGCCCAGCTCCTGCTATTTTCAGTGTTGCTACAGTTTCCTCTGCTCAGGAGAGGTGGACTTCAGCTGTCTAAGGAGGATTTTGCAGATGTAGAATCTTCCCTGCTCATCAGCAGAGTGAGCACCTGGTTTAGCACTGGTACATGATATTATGTGTATGGTGTATGAAACACTTTTCACCTTCTCTATTTTCTTTTTTACATTTCCAGGCTGAAGATGCAGCCAATTTCATTATGATGAACTGGCAACCACATTTCAATGAAAAAGAGACATCTAGGGAGCGAACTGAGAGGAAGAAACACATTTTCTGCAAGATTTCTTACAGGAGCTCGAAGTATCAGGTACTATATAGTACTGCATATATACCTCAAGAATCATTTCAGTATTTTACTGCTTTAATATGCAGAGCACATTTAAGCACCCTTAGATATAAATTTAAAACACTGTAATTCAAACTGCTTTTTATTTAGAATATACTGTATATACATTTTCACACATTACAGATGGGGAGACGGGCGTGTAGCTGGTGAGAAATCAGTCTCTTGCAGTCCAGCATCTATTCCAGTAATAGTCTAACTTTGTCCATTAATACATGTAAAATGTCCATCATACAGGATTCCCTGCATGTATTAAGTTTGAAAACCCTGAGTTTATTTTCTTCCACTTTGCTGGACTTCTGTAATTTGAACAGTCTGTGTCTGGGTTGTTTGGTACTTCAAGCTTAAACTAAGGTGATCCAATCCAGCAGTTCCCCATAAATCCTACCTTCTTGTAGGTTAGAATATACTTTTTTTTTGTCATCTGTTTTAGAGGTGATTCAAATAATATTTGTAATTTTTAGCAGCATTGCTGAATTCGCTTGCATTAGTTTCAGCTACAGGAACCTAAAAAAAAAAATGGCAGCTGAGTGCCACATAAAAGTAAAGTACAAATCACATCGTTTAGGTACTTGTGTAGAAATGAGTGTACTCATGTTGTCAGTAGTTCTACAGTTTTTGGTAAAACTTTGTGTAGGGTCCTATATTGAGAGATACTAAACAAGTGCTTTAATTGCTTGTCTAGTTGTAATCAGAATGTTTTAGCAAAGGAGAAATCCAGTATTTGAGAATTTGTTGACTTTCAAGTCCATGTTCAAATGTCACTGTTGGTTTGACACCTGTTGCAAGAATCGTATGTACAGGTAACGACCGTGTGACAGAGAATGATCCAAAGGATTAACTTTGAAGTCCTTCCAGGGCTTCTTCATCCAGTGGCCACTCAGACTCAGGAACCACAGCTGTGCTGTTGGATTCCTCTTGCAGTAGAGCACTCTCCCAGTCAATGCCTGGATCCTGAAGCTCCTTCAAATCCACAAACACATAATATTCATATTAGTCCAGAATGGGTACTTGTTGGAGTAATGTTCTTTTGTGTAAGCGTTCTTTACACACTAAATACAACCATTACAAAAAAGTGACTTTTGTTTTCATTTAATTCTTATAGTAAGTTAGATTATTGTTAATTGAACGGCAAGAATGTTGTTAGTGATTTGTTTATACATCTCCCAGATGTGCTAAAATGCATTAGGGAAAAATAATTAACAGCTGCATCCATCCTAGAATCACGATAAACTCACCGACTCAAACTTTAAACCATTTGATAAACTCTTGAAATAATCAGTGTGTTGGCTTTTTGTACCACCGTCTGAATGCAAGTGTTTAATTTGTTAATGTCAGAAGACAACAGTTACCTGCTCAATAATATTTATCAATTCAACATTTAAAAAAAAAAAAACTTTTTATGCACCTCAAGTCTCTCGCCCTCGTCTAGCTCTTGTAGATGCCCCAGAGCAGCTCAGGAGTGAGACCTCCTTCTGTTCTGAGCAGATGATATTTCCATCCTCCAACAAAGGTGTCAAGATCTACCTGGAGATGAGGGCCAAAGATGTAGTGGACACCAAAGAGATGAATGACAAAAGAAATGTCAAGCAGGTCATCCTCCTCCAGGTAGATCTTGACCTTCATCATCTGGTCCAATGTGAAATTAATGCCAGCTCTTGGTCAGTCATTGTGCTGTATGTTCCTCTCACAGACTGCAGACTGTCCTCCTTGAAACACCAAGACATTTAGCAATGCAGCTGACTAACAGATGAGTGTCCAACATGTTCTTCAGTTTGTCTCTCTCTTACAATTTTGAGGTGGCCAGACCCTGGCCCAACTTCAGTTTCCAGCTCCACAATGGCCATAGAGCTGGCATTAATTTCACATTGGACAAGATGATGAAGGTTTTGTAGAGCTTCTGTAATCTCTGAAACGCTGCCCATCTGCTCAGAGAAAGATTCAAACAGAATAAACTCATGGCGAAAACTCCAAATAATCCAGATTTAGTGGTTGCTGGTTTAAAGCAGCTTCCAGTTTAGTGAGAAGTCTCTGCATCATTTGCTGTCTCAATGTGTCCTGGTGGAAGCAGCAATGAAGAAGAACAAGTAGTTAGAAAAATACAACGCAATAATGTATCATAGAAAAGAAATAAATAACCCATAGAACGGACTATGTGAGGTACATCATCTTTCATGTTTATATAGTTTGCAAACTGACTTTACTGTAGCAGTGTGAGCTGTTTTAGTGTTACTACTTAATAAATTAGCTAGCGTCAGTTAGCAAGCTAATATTAATGTACAAATTTACAAAACAGAACCTCGGAAAAGCTGATAAGACATCTAACCAAAACAAAGCAAATTACATGTCCACATGTGGCCGTGACACGCCGTTTTGGTGTTGCTGTTCAGTTTCAGAAGACATCTGAAGGCAAAGCTAGCCAAACAGTTAAAAAAGGACGAGTCAGGTGAACTTTGGTCAAAACAATGTGACAGCACTGAACTACACCAACAATGGAGCATTTTTTAAATAAAATTATACATTTTAAAATAAAATTATTAAACATACTAACTAAAATGGGTTTTAGTCCAATTTAAACCAAACTCCACTTGATTTAGCTACATTTTTTTTTAGTGTTTCCAGAATACAGTGGAGAGCGAGCTGATTGGAGACCAAAACAGCCAATCAGGATTTCTGCATTCAACTCTGTGATTGGCTGGTTTTGTGGCACATTTGTAACGGTGTACAGAAGGAGTTGAGCGTGCAGAGAGCAGAGAAGGAGCGAGACACTGCGAGCAGGTGTGCAGATGTCTGTTAGCACACAGCAGAGATCTGAGCAAATGCCAACAACGGAGTGAGAGGGGCTTTTATATGGTGTGACTATATGAATAACATAAACACCGAAGTACGTGTCTTGCACGCAGCAATTAATTGTGTTTGCTCTAATTAAGCTATTCTTTGCTCAAAAATAGTTTTCCCTCAAAATGCAATATTCGTCCTTGCAAAAATTATTTACATACGCTCAAAAAGTCCCACTGTGCGCTCAGGATAGCGGCACAAAAATAACGCCATACCTGGAGCGCACCGATCATGTGCGCATTGCTTGTTTCCAATGGCATATATCCACAGTGATTACATTCATTAATCATTTATACTGTATGACTTTATGAGTAGATCATAGTCATCTTCATCTCTGTCACACAGCTAGATCGATCAAGGTGTGGATGAAGGACCACCAGATCAAGACCTTGTCATGGCCAGCCCAATCTCCAGACCTGAACCCCATTGAAAACCTCTGGAATGTGATCAAGAGGAAGATGGATGGTCACAAGCCATCAAACAAAGCTGAGCTGCTTGAATTCTTGCACCAGGAATGGCATAAAGTCACCCAACAGCAATGTGAAAGACTGGTGGAGAGCATGCCAAGACGCATGAAAGCTGTGATTGCAAATCAGGGTTATTCCACCAAACATTGATTTCTGAACACTTCCTAAATTAAAACATTAGTAATGTGTTGTTTAAAAATGAATATGAA
>VUQI01028734.1:0-14436 GCA_015106735.1 Paratilapia polleni | reverse complement strand
TTAGGTACGGTACACCTTCCTAGTACCAGGTTGGACCTCCTTTCACCTTCAGAGCTGCTTTAATTCTTCGTGCCACAGATTCAACAAGCTGCTGGAAACATTCCTCACAGATTTTGGTCCATGTTGACATGACAGCATCACACAGTTGCTGAACATCCATGATGTGAATCTCCTGTTCCTCCACATCCCAAAGGTGCTCTGTTGGACTGAGATCTGCTGACTGTGGAGGCCGTCTGAGTGCAGTGAACTCACTGTCATGTTTAAGAAACCAGTTTGAGATGATCTGAGCTTTGTGACATGGTGTGTTATCCTGCTGGAAGCAGCCATCAGAAGATGGTACACTGTGGTCATAAAGGGATGGACATGGTCAGCAACAACACTCAGGTAGGCTGTGGGGTTTAAATGATGCTCAGTTGGTACTAAGGGACCGAAGGGGGCTAAGAAAATATCCCCCACACCATCACACCAGCAGCAGCCTGAACTGTTGATACAAGGCAGGATGGATCCATGCTTTCATGTTATTTACACCAAATTCTGACCCTACCATCTGAATGCTGCAGCAGGAAGCTGACAGGAGGGGCACCCGGTGTGGTCTTCTGCTGCTGTTGTGTTCAGAGATGCTCTTCTGCATACTTTGGTTGTAACGAGTGGTCATTTGAGTTCCTGTTTCCTTCCTATCAGCTCGAAGCAGTCTGTCCGTTCTCCTCTGACCTCTGACATCAACAAGACATTTTCTCCCAGAGAGCTGCTGCTCACTGGATATTTCCTCTTTTACTTTTACTTTCAGTTGGAGTATTTTCAGTGTGGTATTAATAGTTTTACTGCAGTAAAGGGTACTTTCAACTTTCAACACCAGTGTGTTATTAGATATGTTCATTAGATATGTTCATAAACTGCAGTGCTGGTTAACATGAATGAAAAGTCAGAGATCACCAAAGTTCATCCTGAGGGAACCGTGTCTGGACTGACTGGCCAAAAAAAAAAAAGCCAAGATTTCCCAGAGTGGATCTGTTCTCATCACCTTGTCTTTATTTTAGATCTTAATGCCTCTTTATGCTTTATATAAAGCACTCTGACTTATTGTTAAAAGATGCTGCACTAATAAACCTGTCAGCAGTAAGTGTGATCAGCAGCTCGCTGATTAATGCTGGAGTCAGGCTGTGCCAAGCCTTAAAAGTAATTATTGGGTTTTAAAGTCAAACCTAAACTTGACAGGAAGCCAGCTGCAGCTGATGTTGGGACCTGAGGAGTCAGCAGAATTTATGGGGAGGGCTTTTTCGCCCTGTTTTCTGACACTTGATAGAACAAATGATAAAACCAGTGACTGAGAAAGTAATCAGCAGGTTGATCTATGATGAAATTAAAATCATATAAAATCATTAAATCATTAAAATAATAAAAACCCTTAAAGGCTCAGAGCTGCAGTCGGGTTTAGTTTTACAGTTTTTACAGGATCATCATTTGCAGTTCGTTTAAAGCCTGGATTTCACAGAAAATGGAACAAAGACGACATATTAAATCCTGAAACTGAGGAAATGTTTCTTTTTTTTTGAAATCTCGCTGCTCATTTTAAGTTTGTTGGACCAACATTTTTCATGTTTCCGGCTGAGCTGCATCAGCTCTGTGTTTGAACTGAGGAGACCGACTGCTGCAGTTTAAAGGCACATGTTTCCTTCTTGCTGATGTAGGACTCCAGCTGCTCCTTTGTGGAGTTTTTGAAGCTCCAGATGTTTCAGTGGGTGAAGGTCTGGACTGTACTCAGGTCAGTTCAGCAGCTGGACTCTTCTCCTGTGGAGCCGTGCTGCTGGAGTACGAGCTCAGTGTGGTTTGTTCATCGTGTGCTGATGTTGCTCCTGAACCTGCAGGTGTGGTTCAGCATTAACGGCCCCGTTAATGCATGTTCACACATGTCCAAGTTACCCCTGCCATGTGCACTAATGCCCCATCCCCCATCATACCATCAGGGATGCTGGCTTTGAATGGTCCCTCTCCTCTTTAGCCCGGAGGACACAGTGCCCATGACCAAACAGAACCTCAGCTTCTGATTGGTCAGACCACAGGACAGTTCTCCACTCAGCCTTAGTCCGTCTTAACTGAGCTCAGAGAAGGCAGCGGTGGTGTTTCTGGATCTTGTTCCTGTGGTTGTTCTTTGCGTGGTAGAGTCTGAGCTTCCTGTGTGGGTGCAGTGATAAGCTGCGTTCACTGCTGATGGTTCTCAGACGTGTTCCTGAGTCCATGCCGTGATTTCCACCACAGCATCAGATCTGCTTTTAATGCAGAGCTGCCGGAGGGCCTCAACAAAGCACCTCGTGTTCTGGCAGCTCGACAGGAAACCAGTTACAGCCCAGTGAAATAAATCGTGTGACGAGTGACGGTCAGTTTGTAGCTCTGAGGAGGTGAGAAAGCTGCTGTGAAGTCAGAAACAGCCTCTGGTACCATCAGTCTGATGTGATGGTGTCAGTTTGAGTCTCTGTGCTGCAGTGTGGGTATCGGGGGAGTCTTCAATCATCAGCAGTGAGCTGACACAACAATCGGGTATTGATCGGGCAGTTAGTGTTCCCTCTGTGTCAGAGCGTCCTGATCGATCAGAAGCTCTGCAGCTTCGCCTGCAGAAACAGACTGAAGGA
Organism: Paratilapia polleni; assembly: GCA_015106735.1. NCBI lineage: Eukaryota > Metazoa > Chordata > Actinopteri > Cichliformes > Cichlidae > Paratilapia > Paratilapia polleni. The sequence continues at coordinate 11,809 of VUQI01028734.1, read as the reverse complement.
AGAGACGTTAGAAAAATGTAAACGGCAGAAAAAGGACATGCAAGCCTTCAGCTTTGTTTTTGTGGCTCTGAGACTCTTTTTAAACACTTTAAACACAAATTCTTTCAGGGAAAAAATAACAAATGACTAAAAGTTCTTCCAGCAGCAGTTCATGTAAAAGTTGTTGAATTACTTTTTTTTTTTTATTGTGACAGAGAGATTGTTGACATGCTGTAACAGACGTAACGGATAACACAAAGTTCACAAAGTGTAGATGTATCCATGTCGGTTTGTGAGAAATGAGCAGTGTGGAACATAACTACATAATCACTAAATATCCAAAGAGTACATGTATACACTGTAAAGTGTGCAGTGTGAGTGAGCAGTGACACACTGTACACTAATGTGAAGTTAAATGCACTTCATACAGTTGACAGCGACATTATAAAAGCAGAAGAGACGTCTGAAAGTCACACACAGCGTCAGGTGGTTACTCAAAAAGAGGAATGTATTACACAGTACTCGCTACTGTTCTGAAAACTAATGCAGTACAGTACTTAATCACTCACCAGACAAACTACTTCATTACTCTACTCGTTACATTACGTTTGTGTTACGCTGTAAGATGTCCTGAAATGCATAATGTCACATAATTATGAGTTAACAATATAAACCTGAGGCTGCACACCAACACAAATCTCTCCTAATGAGGACACATACAATCTTCCTTTTAGTGATTACATTAACACAAAACCAACAACACAAAGCAAAGAGACGCCAACGCGATCGCCACACTGATTCTACTGCAGAAACATGTACAGGTAGAAATGGAGGCCACAAGCATGACTGCTCATCTCTGCTGAAGGCTCTGGCTGCTGGGCGGCGGTCAGCACACGCTCAGCTTTAACATCACTCTGGGTTCATCGCTGGCTTTGTGTTAGCGTGCTGTCCGTGCAGATGTTTGCAGAGACTTGAAGTTGTGTTTGCAGTGTAATGCAGTTGTTTCTGTCCTGGACGCTGTTTGCACTTTATGTGCTTTTGTCCTTTTGTGCAATAAAAATAAAAGTAATGTTCACATCTCCACTCCTCGAAAGTTGTACACTGCTCCACCGCTTCACTCCTCCTCACACAGGAAGTGACATCAGCTGATTGTAGCACAAATGCAGGAAGAAAAAGACACATTTGATGGTTTTTCTTTCTTTCTGCCTGTCGTACAGATACCTGAAGAACCTTTGTAACACAATGTGATTACTGAGTTTAGTACAGTAACTCATTACTGAAAAATGTAATGTGATTACAGTAACGTGTTACACAGGAGCGTCCCCGACGTCATGAACAGTCAAAGGAAAGGTGGAGATGAGAAAATAAAAAACAGGATGTGGCTACACACACTTAGCCTGTTTCTGTTGTTTAATTTCAGGCTGTGTGTGTGTGTGTGGTTTTCTGATACTTTTTCTTGATGTTTGAGTGTCAGTCTTTTGAAAGTCTGATCTCTGTACGTCGTGCTCTGGTTAAACCCTGCAGGCAGACTGTGTTTTGTCTCCCTCGGTATCACTCTGAGCTCTGATTGGTTTGTTCCCACTGAGTTTTTAATGCTGCACTTTAGCGTACGCAGGTTCACACAGGCTGGTCCGCCAGGACTTCTATCCTGTTTAACGTTCATCTCAGAGAAACTTAGTGGAGAACTTTCAGCCTTAGGGGAGTCATTCTGCACCCACTAATCACACATATAACCTAAAACATGATCAATTGTTCTTTTTGCACAGTTATGAATGCAGCCTCTCTCTGCACCTTTTTTAATGTTCTATATTAGAAATCCAATAATATCACTGAAGTGAATTCTTTTAATCATGTAGAGAAAATCTGATATGGCGACAGCCCTAATAACACACAGGTTTAGCCGAGTGGCATCCATCTTTTATGTACAGTCTATAATGCCCGCTGGCCGTATCTATGGGAGTGATAACTGAAACAGCCATTTATTGTGCTGATAACATTCAGGCAGATGGAACAGGAGCCTGCTGCTGCCAGAATGACAGAAAATGACAAAAATACCTCCTTTCTCTCTGCTGCAGTGTTTTCCTCATTATTAAGTTCCTTTTCATGTTTTAATATTCAAGATACTGACATGACAGAGAAAAGCTGCTGTAAGGCTGTATTATTCTGTCAGCAGAGGGTACACACATTCTTTACTTTAGAAAAATACTGTGGTAAAAGTTGAAGTACTGATTCAACTCAAGTAAACGTTTAATTAATACAAGGAAATACAAACTTTATTTCAACTTAAATTCTAATTCTAATGAATGCCCTCAGCTTGAACATCTGTTTTGCAGAACACAAGCAGAGAAAAACAAAGCAGAGGAAAACAGCTCTGTTTGCTGTTGCCTGCGTTGTAAATGAGTGATTTTGCATCAACACCTAAAGAGAAAAATAAGTATAATCAGGAGTTAAAGTGGGATTCGATGGGTGGGGGAAACCTAAGATCAGATGCTGTGGTGCAGCGTGGGGAAAAGAATCACTTAGAAATGAGTTACAATCATTTCTGTGGTGAGCTCCAGTAGATTTCTTTGTGTGCAGGCTGTGATCAGCTGAGCTGCTGCTGCTCTGTGTGGACTTATCAAACTGTAAGATATAGGCAGATGGTACCTGAGCTATCACAGCTGATTTCCAACCCCTACACAGCATAAAGCTGGCATAAAGGCGGGATTCACTGTGTGAATCTAATCAGCATCAGCTTAAATTTAACTTGATGTCTGCTTCACTTGATGTAACCTCACAGTGACCAAGAACGCCACAGCTGCTCTGCACCAGTCCAACATCAACGACAGCATCCCTGTTAACTTCACCACAGTACTGCAAACTGACCACTTTAACCTGCAGTAATCTGCCTGTATTTTCCTTTGAATGACACAGTGTTAGTGTACTGTGTGTTTTGCAGGATGTTTCAGAATATTAAAAAATGAGCAACACTTCATGTAGGCTACATGTAGGCTACAGATCCAATCTCTGTTCAAAAAACAAAATGAATGAGGGCATTCATTCATTCATCAAATGTCACTGAGCAGCCTTTAGTGAAGTTCTCTCCTTCTTTTCTCTCCCTGAAATCCAGCAGCTGGACCTTTAGCTGCAGACACACTGCACACAAACAGTTTGTGTGTTTGCTGATATTTGTTGAGCTGTTAGAAACGACGATTGAAATGACCTGAAACTTAAAAAAACGTTACTCCCTTTATCCTCGCTGCTCTTCAGTAGTGCTAGATGCTCAAGTACCGCAACCACAAGTCACAGACACCTGCACCAAAAATGCTGTTCTGGATCGTTCCCGCTTCACCCCCCGAGTATAGCGCTATAAAAGATGCATAAGTGTTTTTCAGCTCTTTCTCCTCTTTGTGCACGATAAGCTGCGGTGATGGATACACCAATAGGATTGTCTTTTATGAGTTATTGTTCCCCCCATTTAGGTTTGTTTGTTTAAAGGGGCTCATTGACAGGAAATAGTAACTCACCTCTAATGGCTTAAACCTAAAGTAATGTAAATGTAAGGACAGAAAGCAGAGAAGTCAGAATTCAGCAGGCAAAGGGACCCAAAAGCAGACTCTACAGGCAGGCAGGATTAAACATGAAGAGCACCCTTTAATGGCGGACAGGAAACAATCCAAAACACGAGAACTCCAACCGGCAGGGAAAGCAGAGGGTGAGACAACAGACGTCATGACAAAGGACAGCTGAAGCTGTTCAAACACACAGACACACTGAGGGCTGATCAGGGAAAACCAGGAACAGGTGACAAATGACTACCAAAATAAAACAGGAAGTAAGTCACAAATACAGGTTAGAGACACACCTGCACACAGCAACTTTACACTGATGGTGATGATGATGACTGACAGCACGCACTCTGTTATGTCTCTGATTGTGAGTTTAAGACTTTAGGAGCCTTCCCTTCGTTTGGAAAGTGAGAACATTAAAAGTGACTGTAAAGAGCAGGACTTAGAGACTCTGAGGAAGGCAAGAAACTGAAAAACTAAAAGCATGAAAAGCTCAACATAATCACAAAATCACAAAAACCTGCAGACCAGGACAAGAGAGATTTGTGTTAAAATGTAGGGAGTAAAAGTAAAACGTTGCCAGAAAAATAAATACTCAAGTACAGATAGCTGAAAATTCTACTTAAGTACAGTAACCAAGTATTTGTACTCCTCTGTGTGTCACAGAAGTGTAAGGCTGCGACCCGTGAGCGGCCTCTTTAGTAAAACGCTAGAAAATGGTCAAATTTTCTCTAATTGTTCCCTGAAATTCAGGCGACTTCATGTTGTCTGACTAACATCTTAACAGTTGAGTTTGTAATTAGTGGTTAGCACTGTTATCTTAGAGCAAGAAGGTCGTGGGTTCGAATCCTCTGGCCGGCCGGCTGTGTTCTCTCTGCACTGGGTTCACATGTTCTCCCCGTGTCTGCGTGGGTTCTCCCCCGGTACTCCTGCCTCCTCCCACAGGCCAAAGACAGCAGGTTAGGTTAACTGGTGATTCTGAATTGGTAGTTGTGAATGGTTGTCTGTCTCTCTGTGTTACCCTGGTGATGGACTGCTGACCTGTCCAGGTGTACCCCGCCTCTCGCCCTATCACAGCTGGGATAGGCTACAGCCCCCCTGTGACCCTGAACTGCATGAGCTAATAGAAAATGGAAGTCTGAATTAGAAAAAGTAGAAAAATGGAATTTATTGAGCGGCATTAAAAACACAACAAGTACTGATGTAACATATGTAAAAATAAATACAGCAAAATGAAGAGAAATGAAAAAGAGATTAGTTGCTCATTTCATGTGAGCAGTCTTGCAGGGCTGCCAGGTCCACAGGGTGCAATCGGTGGTCTGGTACCCTAACCCCCAAACCCCAACCCCAACGCCATGACTGCCACAGCCAAGCAGGGATCAGGTGATCGCTGTGCTGACCACCAGAACAAACGCTGCAAGAATTGTAAAATATATGAAAAGGCTACTTTGTTGCATTTTAACGTCTCTTAGTAGATTTCAGAAGCCAGAATTAGAGATGTTTTTGCTTAAAAAAAGAGCTCTGACTTAATTTCTAAGATGTCTTTGAAGTGCCTTGTCCTTACGACCTCTGTAATATCATAAAGCGCCTGTAACTCTCCACTAAGTGACATCAGTCGTGTGATTCATCTCGGCGTTATGAAGCTCTAACCACATCCTTTGTGTATCGTTAGGAATTTGTACATCAGCTCTAAACGTTGAGCTGCTGGTCTGTCCGAATGAATCTTTAATCGTGTTTACACTCTCTTTTCTCTCAGACACTCCTCTGTCTCCCTCTCTCTGATGTTGGCCAGCTTCCTGTTAGTGAAGCTTTCAGGAGCTTTTCTCTCATTTCACACAAACAACCACACAAAGAAGCTGCAACATTCATGTTTTCAGTGTGTTTTGCTCAGAAATGTTCAAGAGGATGTCTTGTTTTGTCCACCCAGCAGTCTTAAACATGAAGAGGTTCATTTACCTGTGATTTAGAAAGAGAGAAAAAGAGGTAATCTGAAAGCGTTGTGGTCGATAAACGTCTCAAAGGGACTGAGCTGCACATTGAGTCTGCTTTAACCGTCTCAGAGCTGATGGTTTATTTCCAGCTGCTCAGTCTGATTTGTGATTTCAGAAGGCAGAGCTGCTGCTGTTAAAATTTAATTGGACTAATTGTAGAGACCGCGGTGAGCAGGTGATCGTGCACTAGGCGAGCTCCCAGGAGTCCCTCTGGTTTCCGGCTAAAAACGGCGTCCCGATGCTGCTGATTGATGAAGATCCACTCAGGAGGAAGCTGAAAGCTAATGGAGCCACAGCAGCTAATTTATGACAGCATTAACACAGAGAGGAGGGCGGGGGGTTAATAATGTCGGGCAGCATCAGAGAGGAAGCTGCTGCTGATGATGCTGATGGTGATGATGATGACTGACAGCACGCACTCTGTTATGTCTCTGATTGTGAGTTTAAGACTTTAGGAGCCTTCCCTTCGTTTGGAAAGTGAGAACATTAAAAGTGACTGTAAAGAGCAGGGCTGGATCATTTCCTGCGGGGCGCCCACCAAACACGAGAGTCTCACCAGGAGGCCAGCGAGCATGCTCATTCAGGAATCAAAGGACTGAGTAAAATTCACTTTCTTTAAAGCAAAACATCCCCAGCGAACATCACCATCCTGTGATGATAAACTTTTTTAACGTCTCTTTCTCACAGTTTAAGACATTTGATGTTCACATTGTTCTTTTTCTGTTTAAATGTTTAAATTGAGACATTTTATGATTTCATGATAAATATTTGCTCACTTTGAATTTGAATGCAGCAACACGTCTCAAAAAAGTTGGGACGGGGCAACAAAAGGCTGGAAAATTAAGCTGTGATAAAAAGAAAGAGCTGGAGGAACATCTTGTCTCATTGGTCAGAGAAAAGCGCTGTGATTTCTGTAAGTACAGGAACACCGACTCACTGCTGTCACTGTGCATGGACCGACTGTGTTTACAGGGACCCTCTGAGGATTCTGGGAGCATCGTGTCAGTCGCATTTTAGAAAAGTGGATGTTTGAGAAATCAAGAACAAATGACAATACTTTCTGAGCAGTTTTGGGAAGCATTGTTTAATTTAGTTTTTTGAATTATATATTTTGAGCTGTATTTTCAGAGACTTTTGTGGTGAGTTTAATTGAAGATTAATAAATGCATGCACAAAATGAGCTGCACTCACCTGCTTTTTTCTCGGTTTGTTTTCAGAGTGTTTAAGAAAGCCAGTCCCAATGGAAAGGTGAGTCCTACCTGCACTTAAATCTGCTCAAAGCTGATGGAAAATGATGTTAACGCAGTTTCTCGTATGAAAGTTTGCTGATGCCCAAACAGCAGCTACAGTTTAGGGCTGATTTACCGACTGCTGTTCCTCCATCAGCTCACCGTCTATCTGGGGAAGAGAGACTTTGTGGACCACGTGGATCGGGTAGAGCCCGTTGGTGAGATCAGGTTTTCTAATGTAATAAGATTTCTTCATGATCATCAGCCGTCTGTGACTCCTGTGCAGGGCGGGTGATGTTACAGCTTCACGCAGATTTCAGTTTAAGTTGAGTTTTGAAATAAAAACTGACTTTGCTGAATATCTCCTGCTTTCTTCTTGCAGACGGCGTCGTGCTGATCGACCCGGAGTACCTGAAGGAGAGGAAAGGTGAGACAGCTGAGTGCTGCTGTTTGTGATGGGAAACTAAAAGCTGTGGATGTGAGAGACCTGAATGCTCCTCTCACTAGTTTGTTAACCTAATATGAAATGTCAGCAGTCTACGACACTGGTCCACTCAGCCACCCGTCACTGCCCGGGTCTCCATCTCAGACAGCTCGCCTCGCCCTGTTGTAAACAAGCAAGGCAGAAAGCAGAACAGACAACATCTCGTAACATCAGGCCGGCCTGGGAGCGTCTTAATGCAGAAGATGTTGCTGTATGTCGGCTGTGCTGGAATAAACCCAGCAAACATGGCTGAATAACGTCATCTCCCAGGTCCAAACTGGTCACGCTACGATGGCAAAAACTGAACTGTAGACAGACGGATGTGGAATAGAGGTCCAATCAGACGGTCCCTTACAAAGTGAGAAACATAGATCAGATTATTGCAAAGAAGGAATTAAATGCATTTGTTTTTAAACAACTAATCTGGTTAGTACGTAAAGAGATGGCAGAAAACATTAGTAACATTCTGTGTGTTTTCTTACTTTAAGTATTAACCTAAATTTGAATTACCAATGAATCAGTTAGAAAGTTAGTAGCGAGAGACGCCAGCTCGTCTTTATCAGCAGGACTAAACCCAAAATCCTCCCAGTTTTTTTTACTGCTTGTAGTTTCACAGCTCACTGAGCTCAGCTGTCCAGTACATACCGCCCTCTGGTGGTGTTGTCATGCAGTGCACTGCAATAGATGACTGACAGGATTGAAAATTATACTGTCAGGATTTGTAAATACTCAGTTATAAAACAGCAATACCACAATACCGGAAACATTAACCCAGAGCAGAACAAATAATCCAAATTTCTTTTTGTGTCATGAAAATGTTTGGAGTTTTTTTTAGCTTCTGTTTTCTGCTAATCATCTCATAATAACTGAGAATTGTCTCATGGATGCTATGGAGTCCCACACAATACTGTAGAGCATTATCTTCCTCAGAAGAAGCTCCTGCATCCTCTGTTCTTTCTGTTGAACTACATGTAGACTTCAAGTTCAGTAAATCAGTGTTTTAGTTTATTTCTGAACTCACGGTAAACCGAGACGTCCGGCACCACTTCAGCCCAGCTCAGCACAAAGCCTGGAAGCTCCATCTGTCATCCACTGACATTACTGATCTTTAAATAGGATGTGATTTTCTTTTGCTTTCCTCATCAGTGTTTGTGACTCTGACGTGTGCGTTCCGTTATGGTCGGGAGGATTTGGACGTCCTCGGTTTGACGTTCCGGAAGGACCTGTTTGTGGCAAACATCCAGGCGTTTCCTCCGATCCCTGAAGAGAAGAAGAGTCTGACTCGTCTTCAGGAACGCCTGATTAAAAAACTGGGAGAACACGCCTACCCGTTCACCTTCGAGGTACTGAGGCTGCTGGTCCACCTGGATGTTTATCCAGTGAACTGTAACCACAGTGTGTTTTATCGTTTATTATTTTGTATTAATCTTTTCAGTGTTACGCACAAGGATGCTGGATTCAGCCTCTCAGACAGAAGGCTCAGAACTGGCCTTCAGAAATGTGTGTTCCCTGACTGGTTGGCGAGTGATTGCTGGCAGTCGCCAGGTGAAATCGGTCACAAAGAGAGTGCTGCACTGAAGACCTCCCTGTGATTGCTTTGGTTGCTAACAGGTTGCCGTGGTCACCGACTTGTATGGAAGACACAGACACTCTCTGAGCAGTAGTGAACTTAAAGTGTGACACAAACCAGAAATGGGGAATTTTTGTCTTTGCACATTTCACAGTTCAATACTGCTTAGCAAGTAGTTTCTGGGTGTTTGCAGACAAGTCTGTGTTTTCCATGCAAACTACTGGTAACTGTGGCAGCCTGCTCACAACCAAATGAATTTTCAAGGAGGTTTTTGGTGTGGACCAATTTCACGCTAATGCCAGAATCCTCCAGCAACCACTCGCCAACTGGTTGTGGAATACACATTTTTACCGGTGGTCGCCAACCGTTATGTTGGCCTGTATGACTGGGGTCTAACAGAGATTTTCATTGGTGGAGCTATAGGCCATATATTGACCGCGGTTTATGGAACAACAGTTCACATCTATTAATTAGTCCAACATATCAGGGTTTGTCAAAAAACTCCTGGACTTATTTCCACCATTGGCCCCGGTCAGTGTTTCCAAGGTCCACCTCATGGAAAGACTCCCCTTTAATTATAGTTAGCAGTTTATTTTAGAAAACAGAAGAATCTAAAGAGTTCAGTTTGCTGCACTGGCTCTGGTATTATTGGCATGGAGATCGCCCACCTTTGTAAGCCCCCACAAGCCATTCAAGTCACAGTTTACCTCCAGGTCTGAACAGATTTGATGTTTGACTTCTTGGATATAAAGTGTCCTCATTTGTTTCCTTCTGAACATTTGTGAGGAATTAAATCCAAAGTTTAACAAGATACATGTAAACAGGATCTCTGACTTAATGGAAATGTAGCTCCATTAGCAGAAAATGATGGCAGATGTGAAGCTGTTTGGGCTGTCTGCTCGGATATCAATAAATGATTGAGTTAGTTTGGAAAAAAACTAAAAGGCTGCCTCATGCATGATGTTTTATCACATAAGGTCCATCCATCAAGCTTTGATCAGTCATGTGTCCAATGCTGCCATCTCTTCTGCTGGAAACTTTCCATCCTCACAGATGGTCTGATTACACAAACTCAGCAAAGGGACTTTTTGTTCTTGGAGCTCGAAAACAAAGAAAAGAGGAGAGAGAATCCAAACCTAAGATCATAAGATGTGTTTAAGAGATTTTTCTCCCACTCTGCCCTGTGTCATAAATGTTTCAGACATTTTAAATTTTTAATTAATATCTTTTCAGATTCCTCTGAACCTGCCCTGCTCCGTCACCCTGCAGCCGGGACCAGAGGACACTGGGAAGGTAAAGGCACAGCTTCCACTTTAATTTTATTTGACTTTTCTTTTACTTTCTGATTCAGTCATTCAGTTGTGCCGCTGTGCAGCTCCTCTGGGTTTTGAGCACCTTTCTAAGGTGAAATGAAATCTGAAGACGTTTTCTGTCCTCAGGCCTGCGGAGTTGACTTTGAGGTGAAAGCTTTCTGTGCAGAAAATGTTGAAGAAAAGATCCACAAAAGGTAAAAGTGAGTCAGCTGCAGTCTGGCCCCTCGGCACAATAAAGATATGAATAATGAATGAAACTGAAATCTGTCGTGCCTTAGAAGCTGCCTGCACACATACAGATTACTGCTGCAGGCTGAACACCTCACTGCTCACTGAGAATAAACCACAGTAATCTGGGACACATGCACACTGAAAATCTGCCTGGATCTGCAAAACATCAGACGTGCGTGAGACTAAATGGTGAATTGTTTTGTGTTGCTGCAGGAACTCGGTGCGTCTGGTGATCAGGAAGGTGCAGTATGCTCCAGAGAAACCCGGTCCTCAGCCCACAGCAGAAACCACCAGACAATTCCTGATGTCGGACAAACCGCTGCACCTGGAGGCCTCTCTGGACAAGGAGGTAACACCTCAGGGATAAATACATACAATTCAACCACCTCACACCTGAAGACACGCACAGACAGCCGGCAAACCTTATCTCTGAAGTTAAAGGAATGAGAGAGACTTCATTTAAGAACAGAGAACGAGGCAAGGTGCTTCTTTTTTGGATTTCTGTTGATTTTTGGTTCAGTCATTTCAATCATTTTTGGTTTGATTGCTGCTGAAATAGTCTCTCTTACTGTTTCAAGCCTCTGGAGGTCTGCTGTGTTGAAGGCGTTTTACACCAAATCTACACAACAGCTGGCATTTCACTGTGTAAAGCAAAACATTATGACCACCTGACGAATACTGACAGAGAACAAAGAAACTTCTGCTGAGCCACCAACACCTGCTCTGTCCTGGAGGTCTCGTAGAATTCAGGTCTTGGCTAGTCTGACCCATTTTGGTGTCACGTGAAGGTCCAACAACAACTGGACCAACACCAGTCTGACAACTAGACTAGACTTATAAAAGATGGACCTAGCCACTATGAAGCCAACTACTGGTTTTTGAAGCCTCAGCATTAGCATTTTGACTGCCACCATAGCCAGAAGTGACCATGAGAGGATCATTGGTCACGACGGATACCCGTTAATTAGTGCTAATATTCAAATAAAATCCTAGAATTTCACTGAGCACCAAAACTGGAGCTCAGACTTCTTGGACGGTCTGTTAGTCCAATTAACCGCACAGCAGCCATATTATTGGTCAGATAACTGCATTAAAAATGCTCCAAAAGGCTCCAACAGCATAAACACGGTCCAGAGGTCCAGTTCAGGGACTCCAGTTAGCTGAGGTGAAGCCTAGCAGACAGCTAGCAGCTACAGCCACCTGTGTCGCCATCCACCTGTCAGTCAAAGAGGCCACGCCCCTAAGAAGGCAAACTTTAAGCCTTAATACAATTTAAACAGGTGAGTTATAAACAGTTGTTATGAAGGGGGAAATTAGCTACAGAGACCAAAGAGTTTTTGTATCAGGCTGTAAACATGTTTATTTCTGCTGTAAAGTTGGACATTTTAACATGGGAGTCTATGGGGACTGACTCACTGCTGGAGCCTCTGGTGGACGTTAGAGGAACTGCAGGTTTAAATATTT
>VUQI01028733.1:6862-25037 GCA_015106735.1 Paratilapia polleni | reverse complement strand
CTTTTGATTTGAAGCTCTCTTTTTCAGAGGAGCCACAGTATCCAGCGTCATACGCAGAACTGATGTAAGACTATCAACAAAATGATCAACCTCTGTGGGAGAGAAGTTTAGGTAGCTGCTCTGCATTGTGTTGGCACATGGCATTGAAGAGGATAAAAGTGGAGGAATTACATCCTTAAACTTAGTTACAGCACTTTCAGAAAGACATCTACTGTAATAAAATTTATTCCCCACTGCTGTGTAATCCATTATTGTAAATTCAAAAGTTACTAAGAAATGATCAGATAAAAGAGGGTTTTCAGGGAATACAGTTAAATGTTCAGTTTCTATGCCATATGTTAGGACAAGATCCAGAGTGTGATTAAGGCGGTGGGTGGGCTCATTTACATTTTGAGAGAAGCCAATCGGCAGATGGCTGCCCCTCCCTGAGCCTGGTTCTGCCGGAGGTTTCTTCCTGTTAAAAAGGAGTTTTTTCTTCCCACTGTTGCCACATGCTTGCTCATAGGGGGTCGTCTGACTGTTGGGGTTTTCTGTCTAATATTGTAGGGTCTTTACCTTAAAATATAAAGCGCCTTGAGGCGACTGTTGTTGTGATTTGGTGCTATATAAATAAAATTGAATTCAATTCAATTTAATGTTTGATCACACCCACAGACACTATAAAAGAGTCTGAAAAATTAGATGAGTACCTAAGTGGTTTAAACCTGCATAGCGTGTGGGACCCCCCCAGCAGGGGGGAAAACAGCCCTTGGCTCCCTCATTCTGTGAATTCAGTAAACACTTTCCTGATGACATTTTGGGCTCAGACACTAGTTTCAGGTAATACTGAATAAAACATTAAGTTAATTTTGTAAATTATAGTAATTACTTGGGTCAGAAAGGAGGACTATCCAGGGTACGCTCTTTGGAAAACATTAACTTGTGACTGAGTTGCTAGCCAATGAGCCTGCAGTGTCCTCAGTTTCTCGATCAGATTCACCCCTCACACATACAGTTACAAAGCACCATATTGGCAACAGCGAAAATGAGACTTCACTGACCAATGGGTGATGTCCCGGTTGCTACAGTACATCAATCTTTTACACTGTCTCTATGACAATGCCACATATTTGAACATGTTTTTTTTGGAGCAGCATCTAGTGGAGCAGCATCTTTTGTACTCTGAAGTCCCTCAGGTTTGACAAGAATTCTGGTGGATGGAAAACTTCTGGACCATCACTACTGAGACATCAAGAATCCAAGTTATTGATATGTTATAGCATTGGACACCAGCTGACAACTGGTGGGTTTATTACAGAGCAATCAGAAAAGGAGCTGATGTCATGTCTCCCCTGTAACAGATAGTCTGTGATCCATTTATGTGCTGAATAATTGAATAACTGAATCCTGTAAACATTAATGTAATCATTAGATTCATATAAAGTATTTGTATGAGTGTTACCTGGTGGAGATCTTGTAACCTTCAGGCTGAGGCACACACTGAATACCTGCCACAGTAACTCCACCCAACACATCCTCGTACCTCATGCCCAGGTTTGACCCTGTGATCGTCACCAGGATGCCGCCCTCCAGAGGACCAGAGGCAGGTTCCACCTGCAGACAGACAGGTGGAAACAGTTTGAATGCTTCAGTGCTAAAAAGACCTCTGCAGACAAACTGACTGATCTTCAGATCATTATAAAAAAACGGAGATATGACACAAAAACTGTCCTGAATTGAAATCTATGGAAGAATGCAAAGATGGCGGTTGTCCCAATCCTGCCCCAAATAGCCAATAACCAGTCAACAGGGGAGACAGGCAGAGGTTAACAACTGTTTCAGTGTGCATGCACAGGAGGAGTATAACTTTTTAAACCTTTTTTGGGAAGTCACCAATTTTTGAAGCTGTTTTTATTGGATTTAACTGGGCATTCTATACATGCAGTTTTTATGTCCCAGTAATTGAAATTAAAGTTATGGCTCTCAACATTCATTTAAACAGGGCTTCAAAATAACTGCCTGGATTCAATCCAAGATGGATGGAGTTGCAAGACCTCCTTGTAGACAGACTTTGATTAGACCCACCTTTGTGATCTGAGGAGGCGGGCAGGTGTCTGCAGGTACACTGGAGCATGTTTGGTTGTATACACAGCTTGGGGCTGAGCTTCCAGGACACCACACACAGCCATACTCCTTAGGCACTGCCCTGCACTGTGAGCAATCTGATTGGCCAGCTGAGCAGTCATACAGCTGGACTATATATCAATAAGAACAGGAGACAGATATCATTAAAGCGTTCCACTTTCTGTCTTTGTGAAGACATTAACCCCTATCCTCACCCAGACCTTGTTCTGACTTTGGTCAAACACAATGGGCCTCATTCACCAGGCATATGCATAAATCTGTGCTTGGAGTGTGCATACACGCATTTTACACATGAATCCAGGAACTCATCAATATTTCCGTATGCACACATGAAGATCATGTCTCTTACTGTATATAAAGACAAAGAACGATGCAAAATTGTAATGCAGGTATTTTAACTAAATAGCAGTAATAACAATATTGATACTGTTATTTCTTTTGTTATTTACAGTTTTCAAAAACAACATTTAAAATGCAAATAGAGTTAAATAAATAAGAGTTAAATGCAAAGAACAAAAAAAACAAAAAGGTGTAGGGTGAAGCTTTAGCTTATTATACCTGCTCTTTTTACATGACTTATTCTAATATGCAACCCTTCCACTATAAGGTTTCACCAAACAAAACCCAAAGACGAAAAAATAAGTTGCAAGCTTTCATACTGATCATACCAGAGTTTTAAATGTTTAAAATGCAATTATTAAAATGTTTTAACATTTAAAACCATTAATTTTCTAATCTTTTTGGCATACAGATGTATTAAATAACCATGAAATTGATGTCCTTTCATCCTTGCTGCTGAACCCTCATTTCTTGGCAATATTCCACATTTGGGTTCAGTAATTGCAGCAAGTCTCTTGTTCTAGGTTGGGCCTTTCCTCTGCCTGCTTCCTTCTTTTTCTTCTGTTTTTTTATTCTTTTTTTCTACTTCAGCATTAATGTCAAATTACAGTACCAGATTAAGGGGACACAACATTCGCACACCATTCACCTCCTGGGTTATTGTAGCCCAAGCCTTTTACAACAACTTCACTTCTTTCTCCATGAAGCACCTCTAGACAAACCTTTGTCCTTATATAAATAATTGGGGGTGTGATAATATTCAGATTAGAAATAACAGGAAAACACCTGTTAGAATGATTCTTTTGTGTGTGCACGTATTTAGTTTTCTGTCCAGATATCAGTGAAACAGGCCCAGTGTCCTCAGTGTACGGTACACAAAACGCAGGTAAGGTTCTTACGTCGGAGTCCAGGTGAGGCGTCAATGCGTCTTTCCCCTCTCCGCAGGTAGACAGGAGCTGAATACTGAAGCTGACTGACTGCATACTGAAACTACAGACAGTGAGACAGGTGGACAGACAGATTTTTAATATCAGCTATCTGGTTACTGCCATTACCTTATCTGATTGCAAGTGTGTGTGTGTGTGTGTTACCTGATATTGGCTGCAGGTGAAGGTGTGCGTGTTGTCATGTGTTTTCTCCACGGCAGCTGTCAGATTAAACTGGAATCCTTCAATTTCAACAACACACACATATGGAGCTTCATCCTGCAGAGAGATCACACACAGACATTCAGCTGGTTGTTTTTAGTGATTCAGGTCCGTAGAACAGACCAACATCAGGGGACCAGTACTACAAAACTAGCTCAACATACTCAGGATATCTTTGCCTTATCTGGTTACATTTACCCTAACATGGCCAATCTCACTTAGCAGTCACTTGAAGGTGTTTATCAACTTGAAACCCTGGAAATCTGACAAAAATGCAGATTATCGGTATCATTGCCCCATCATTAACACATCGGAAGAACTGCCTGTCATTACAACACTGCAAATTTCATAAGGTCAACAAGTACAGGGCTTAGCTGTCCTGTTTCAGGGTTATATGACTATACTGTATAAGGGCCTAAAGCACAATAATGTTACTTTAAAATAACTTGCAGGAAAGAAGCAAGGAATAAAGTTGCTCATAAGCATCTATATTTTTATTCAGAGAAAGACAAACGGTTTAGATTGTCTCTAAAAACTATAGACCCTCTCAGTATCTGCACACAGGGGTCCACAGGATTTTCCAGGAATGGTCTTCCAGAGAACACAGCACATGACTTTCCTCAGCCATGTGCTGTGTCCGTTTTTTTTTTTTTACTACCTTATAACATTAAATACTTTATACATCTAATTGTGAGTGCTGAAGTTCTCATTTGTAGTTTTTAATTTAAAACCTGCCTTGCAAATGCATATTATCACAGTGCCACGATGGAGCTACAGCTGGTTACAGGTTTACTTCAAAGCAGAACTTTTCTTTGATGTTTGAGGGTTTTTGATGACAACAGCTCTGCAGATGAAGTAATTGAGGCTGCTAATGAGGGGGAGGATTTAGTTTCTGTGCCTTTTACTATTCAGATCTGCCTGATTTAAATGCAGAACTAAAATAGCAATGTTCGGGAAGCCTTATTTTGCCCACTAATACAAATGGTGGTGTGCCACAAGGCTCTGTATGAGGACCCCTGCCTTTCTATCAAATGCTTCCGTGTGGAGACGTCCTTCACACATTAACATAAATGTCAGTTTATACGAGGATGATGATGATTTATGTTCCCAACCAGCAGCAGCATCCTGATTATTACCTCAGACTAAAGCACTGAAAAACTACAATAAACTTATGGCTCCTTCAGCTGCCTCAAATCCGCTGCTATAAACAAACAAGCAGATATCCAGTACAAACTTCCATCCCGTGAAGCCAGAAGATCTGACACACTCCTGGAAAATGTCTGCCTACAGCTGCTGTAGACACAGATGTGGAAAAATAATGAGGAGTCAAGACTTCCTGAAATGAATAGAGGCTCTTAAAGTGTTTAGTTTGTCCAGAATCAAAACGGCTTGTGCATAAACTGAGCAAAAACTCATCTGTTTATGCAAACGTCACAGTCAAACAGAGACCAGTGTAGCAGTGTAACTTTGTACAGTAACCAGGCTCCAATAAACAAAAGTACTACTTTGGCTATGCTAAGTGTCACTTTTTGGGAAGTTAGAGCAGCTGTTTCCAACACTGGACAGAAGAAACGTGACTTATCAGTCTGACCTGACAAACATTCATCCAGTTAAAACAAATAGTTTTTGAAGTCTAGAAGTGATTATAAAATCTCAGAAATTTTTTGTTTTGGTGTTTATTCTGTGGTCTAAAAAAAGGTTACCAACACCGTATGACAGTGTATGGCATTAGGGGGTTAATGAGACCATCAGATTACAGTCAGATTCCAAACAACATCTCATGGAGGCATTTAGATCCCCATCAGAGTGATATGAGGTCAGAGACACAGTTTGTACAGACACAGACTTTAATCAACAGTTCATGTTGTGAGAATAAACACGGTCTTACAGTGTAGACGTCCAGGTTTCGTCCCCGCAGCACCACGGTGGTGCTCAGGCCCATGGGAACTAAAGCAGAGCTCTGGAGGGCATACACCAGAGGGCATGAAGTGGGACTAGGAGAGTCCTGCAGACAGACAGGAGGCAGGTTTAGAGACAGGGAGACAGACAAAAAGATGAAGAGACAGACAGACAGGCAGCAGGCTGTCTTACTCTCTGGTTGAGGATGATGTGTTGGTTTGGACAGCTGTGGTTATGAGTGCAGAGTTGATCCAGAGGACACCAGTTACAGCGCCATACACTGCTGACACAAGCCAGACACCTGAAACGCACACCAGCATCGTCAGCATCGTCACGGATTCAGATTCAGATAAACGTATGTTACTGTCCGTGTTCCTGTGTGACTTACTGGGAGCTCTGGTTCAGTCGGCTTACAGCCATGCAGTCATAGAAGGTCATATTGCCCGTTGTGACAGTCACATGACCAAACATCAGTGACACGGGCAGGATCATGTGATCTGCAGTTGAGAAGTGACAGAAGTTACACAACAGCACACCCGAAACATAAATGAATCCTGCAGAAACAAGTGTTGCCCATATTTTTTCTTTTTACTGGGAGTACATGCTACACTCAGACTTTGTCACTGGGGGTTGATCTTTAACCCTCTTGCTGTACGTCTAGCTGGTGCAGAGAATTATGGGTCAGAATGACCGGAGAAGCCTGCTGTTGCACATTGTAAAGTGCTTTGCATGCAGTCAGACCTCCTGATATTTTTGGCAAACTGATTTTGAAACACTGTGTACTGGGACATCGTAAATCTGTTTCTGGCATACTAAGTAGGATGGTATTATGGGGATTGGAACGCACCCACAGTTCCTACTCACCACTTTCTCTGGGCATTGGTGGGAGGTGTTCCGGGGGAGGGGATTGACAGGTGATGCTGCTTCCCATGACAATGGCAGGCTGAGGTGGGAGGAGCCCAAAGATGCAGGACAGAGACTCCACTTCTGTGAGGGCAGGAAGCTGGGCGACCAACAGCGTTACCTGGGAGAGGAACACAGAAACACAGTTATTGCTTTTCCAGCAGAATAGTGCTGACCATAGCAAACGTTTTTGTATCATTTTTAAAGTAGGTTAAGGGAAAACCAGCTTTTAGCTTCTTACTTCAGTTCAACGTGGAAAATGATCATATTCACAGATCTTTCCATTGTTTTTTACTTTTAAAAAAGAAACACCCACTGATAATGCTTTCACAATTTATGCTTGGAGTCATGAAATTTTTTCTACTTTACTTATTTATATATTTTAGGTTTACAAACTAGAATAAAACCACTTCTGTGTTGGTGGAAAAACTCCCAGTGTGAGTAGTAGCAGGAACTGTCAAGAAGTGCTAGTTCTGCCAGTGTCAGCCAGCGGTGGGATGAGTATGGTCACTTTTCTGGGTCTCTCTGTATATTTTGCACTCTTTCCTTCTTTCTTTTTTTTTCAATAAATTGAATTCACAAGCACAAAAACCTTCAAATCCCCCAAAGGTTCACAACTGCAGTTATTGTCTCAATTCATTCTACTCAGTTCACAGCAACTCCTGTATTAGTTCTGATCCTGATAAACCCGATGCAGATTCTCAGTAAGGAAATAAGTAGAAACATGTTTCATTCATCCTGTCAGGATGGACTGCAACAGTAAACAGCTGCTGCAGATATTTCTTGGTTGCTGTGAATCTGTCTGCTGGATTGGAAGTGGCCGAACTCAGCCAACACAAGCACACAACCACTCCATGTTGAGACAGAATAAGAAACCCGAAAGCAGCTATCAGTCAGTCAGAGAGCTGCTGAACCAGCACCTCAAGTTCTCTTTCAACTCATACAGACATCTGTCAGCCACAGCTGAAGGTGCACCGACCCAGCCTATCATCACTACCAGCAGTGGTTGACTGCATCATAATGTCACCAGAGAGTCACAAGGAAAATATAGTGAAATATCAGATGAAAACAACAGCAGGAGCCTACCTGTGTCTGCTCTTCTTTGCTGTGGTTGGCTGGCTGGATGCTCTGCACCGTCACACATTGACTGGTTGGTTCAAAGCTCCAGAGCCAGTGGTTGGGCTGCAGATGACGCCGACACCGATGTTTACGGGAACATCTGCACAAAATACAAATACATTAGCAGATTAATAACAACAACAGCACATATATGAAAACACACACACAAAACCACAAGTGCAGTACTTCTTGTGTCCACCAGATGCTGCTGTGATCAAACCAACTGGGTTTTACAGTAAAAGTCGCATTCAGCAAGAAGTTAACTTTGAAAAGTTTACAAAAAGAAATTCACAATAAAAATGTATTTTAAAAAGTTAAATGATGAGTTAAACAACAGATCGACAAGTATACCTACCTTCCCTCCAGGACACACCAGCCACAGTACGGGTCTCGGACAGCGAGACAGGACTGACAGTCTGTCTGTCTCTCACAGGTCGACACAGGAACCTTCGACAGCTGAGAGAAAGACAGGAAACAGTTTGTTTTCACTCTTTGGCTTAAATGGAACTTCTGATTGGACATGAAGAACAAAAGGCGGAAGGAGGAGAAAAAACTGAATCATAGAGGGAGAGAATGTTGGAGGAAAGTAAGTGAGACAGGAACACAAGAAGGAGGTCAACTGTCTCTCACCCTGCTGTTGGTTAAAACATAAACATGCTCCTGACTCTCGTCCAATAGGAGGTCAGCGCTGATGGCACTGCCATTGTCCACCAGCTCACTGCCATAGAGATGGCCTGACTGACTGGAGATCACCAACACCTGAAACACAACAACACAGGTGAGTCTGCAGATTCTGACACTATTCTGTTGTTCAGTTTGTACATCCTCATTTCCTACCCTCACCTCATTCCTTGCACTCTTCACACCAAAGAGCAAGGGACGCAAGGAAGAAGCACCAATACAGAGGAGTCAAGACAACTTTCATTTTGCAAGATACTCCCATCAGTGTATAAATCTGTGTCAGCTGAGTATCAGGTGTTGCACGGCGGGGGCGTCTGTTACAGACTACTGCTGTATTTCATATTTTCTCTCAGATGAGCATAACAGTTCTCTCTCTCTCTCTCTGTCTCTCTCACACACACACACACACACAAATGGTGAAGAGCAGAAAGTTTGACCACACAGTTCTTATATAGCTAAAACAACTTATGAATACAAAAGAGAGCCCTATAGTCCTCCTCCCACTGTGTGTAATACCTCTTTTAAGACTTCCACAAAGGGTACACCTGTGCTTCCTCTCTCATAGTTACTTTTTTTTTAAACAGGGGACAGAGAGAAATGAGAAAGGCCCTGGTCAGCCCCTTCTACTGTGAGTAGGTCTTGGTGAAGGGCGGAAAATGGGCCGACTCCATCCTAGTTTCACTAATCGTCTGATATATCCACACCCTGAACTGTTCTGGATCTGTACTAATGCCACCAAAACACACACGCACACACTTCTCAGTGTACTGTGCATTGTTTATTTGTTTTCAGTACAACAAAAGAATGCTCTTTCTCTACTGCACAGCATTTGTCACTGAAAGAATTTCCTGCTAGAGAGATGAGATGGGATCCTTTCATGTGGACTCCTGCTGTGCTGACTGTGTGAAGTGTTTTGAAAAAGTTAACTCAAGATGGAGAAACTCGTGTCAGCAAATATAAAATGTCTAGGAGCTGAAATGTTATGACAAGTAAAAATGATGATCACCAACATTTAATTTCAGTAAAGTGACAACATGAAAGAAGCAGTGCCTGCTGCTGGAGCGACGACAGCAACAACCTGCCACCAGGTGGAGCTGCTTCACCCTGACAACACCCCGAAGGCACCTCCAGTATCAGCAGCATGTGACAAAGAGAACAATTCAGACAGTGAAAATGCAAAAAGGTGGAAAATGTGTGTTTGAGCAGACTTGATCCTGCTGTGCCAGATCTAGTTTATTTTTGCTTCTTTTTATATTTGCTCAGATGGAATAGCAGAATCCTGACAAAGAGGTCTAACTCTGCCACTGCTAAGCCAGGACAGAGTCACCTGTGGTCTGTGGCTCCTGAGGACCACATAACGTAGCATGTTCAGGACCACGCAGATTTTTATTTTGGAAAAAATCTGGGACTCTCAGTGCTGCAGAGGAGTGTATGAACTGGACCTAAAGATGGGAGTTGATGGGGATGCACCTTCTTAAAACACTATGAAATCTCACCCGCTTCAATCAGTGTTTGGTCAATTGTGTGCAAATAAAGAGGTAGGGCAGGGCTTTGGTGTCTTTCTTAGCTCTCTGTTTTCTGTTTCACTCAAATTTTTTTGGCACTTTTCATGTGTACAGCTCAGCTAGACACATCGAGTTTTTCAGGAGACATTACAACAGTACATTACTGATTTTTCCTGTAGAAATGGGAGCCTGTCACCTGGATTTCACCTGAAGGCATCAGGGTGTAAATTCAATTTCAGGAGACAGTTCTACACCATAGACTGTAAAAATCAAAAAACCCAGTGGCTGTCACTGTCACTTTCGCTGTCACTATCTTTTTGTTTTAAACAGGACGTGATGAGCAAGTGGTGATTGACAGGTTGTTAAGACAATGAGCATACTTCTCTTTGACTCTCAGAATAACCATATTTTACAAAACAACTTTGTGTTTTAATTATGACCTGAAACTAGTGACTCATCCCGTCATCAGGAAAGTGTTCACTGAGTTTACAGAGCAAAGGAGCCGAGGGTCATTTTCCCACTTACCGAAATATATATATAGTTATATATAGTTATATAATATAACTGGAATTCTATGTGCAACGTCTAGTTGCTCCCCATTACCCGTAAAAATAGAATGCAGAATTAAGAAGACCTGGAATATATGTCCATCTTTTATATTGTCCATGTTGTACACCGTCCCTGCTCAGGAGGATATGCTTCCTGAAGCTTCAGGAACTTTCATGGCGGGGCTTGAAACATTTAACATGTCTGAGTTTTCTAGTACAGCATTTTTATACAGCAGAGATTTTTAAACCCTGCAGCTACAAACAGGTTGTTCTGTTCATAGTTTACAGCAAAGATCATCAGTATGCATCAGCACGAGTGATTTTTAGCACAAACGACAGAGTCTTTGGTTTCTGCACAGGATGACATGTTGAGGGACTCTGAAACATCACCTTTTGATAACCAGTTATAGTAAAATGCCAGAGCTTTCACTCCTGGGAACATTTGTGCATATGTGTTTCTGTAGTTCATGTAACCTTTGGTGCCACACCCACAGAAACACTGCTGGTGGAGCTATATGATGGAGAAACTGGTGCTTGAGTGTCTTTCTGACAGCTTCACTGCTTCAGACTCCCAACAGAAACACAACAGTTAACATCCACCGGAGTTCACGGCTGATAACATGGCGTTACACTTGTGCATGCCTCTTGTTGTTGATTGGTTATTGGTCCCTCAGGTGCACTCTGGGTAAGGATCCAGCAGGAGCCCCTGAAACATTTACAGTGTGTGTGATTAAATATTAACGGGGAGAATCAAAGCGCTGCTGTTTACCTCACTGAGGCTCCGAGGCAAGATTAGAGCTCATTAACGCATACACACACACACACATTTGTCCTTCTAACTTTGTGAGGAGTATTAGTCACATGGTGCATTCCCAGGACCCTTACCCTAAACATGAACTTGCTTCAAACTTCAGTCTGAAATCAAAACCCCCTCTGACAGTCTGTCCAACAGTGAAGACATTTGGTGAAGAATGTCCTCACTTTCCAAACGTCCTCTCTAACAAAGTGTAAGACCTGGTCCTCACAAAGAGAGATGTACGAGTACACACACACACACAGTTAAAGCTTCAGGGGTGTCCTGCTGGATCCTTACCCAGAATGCACCTGGGAGACCAATAACCAATCAACAACAAAAGTCTGAGCATGCTCCCATGTGACCCACCACCCACCCTTCCCAAACACACCACACCCTCGAGCTAAACGCCTGTTAGTCACACACACATGCATACACAGAGTGTACCATTGTGTTGTTGGTAAAGAGCTGCAGGCTACAAGCTGCTGTGTTCAGTGCGTGTGTGTCTGTATGTGTGTGATCATTTTCCTGGTGCAGCTCTTCAGACCTTCCAGTTACAACACAAACAGGAAGCAGCTGATTCCTCCTTGTAGCTGGGACTGGAGACACAAATGCCTGAACAGGACTTTTCACTGCAGCTGCCAAGTAAAAACCAGTCTCACCAACTGGTCTCTTAGCAGCTCAATTAGAGTGGAGGGGTTTAGAGCCATGTTCAGTTAAGCAATTTTCATACTGTATATGCACTGCTGCCCTAAACCTTATAGACAACCAATGAAGCCTGAATCGGACATTAAACGGTCTTTAACCTGCCAGCTTCGTAGTATAGAATTATTTGAGCCCATGTGAGAATAGTACAAATAACTGTCTGGTAAATTCACAGCAGGTAATTGGGAGTAATGTGTCCTGCCTCCTGCATGCTCAATCACAATCAGCACTAATGTCTAAACCAAACTCAGTATTTCAAGTAGTGAAAACACAGCTGAAGCGGACTGTCACCTGTTGTGTGGTACATGTCAGAAAGGAAAACCGAGGTCAATGACCCCACATGGTTCTTCCAACACTGTCTAGAATTCATGTGTGGAAATGGCTGTACTATATGTTTGTGCTGTCACCTTGTGCAGTTGTCCCTTTCTGTCTCCCAGGAATGCGATGGTGTGTCCTGCCTCAGTTGCTGTGGTGACAGCAGTCAGCTTGATGGTGTAGTTGAAAATAGGCGTGGCTTTGAGGGGCACTGCACTAGCGATGGGGTTGGGGGTATGTTCCCCTCCACAGGGGTACTCTGAGAGAGAGTCCTGGTACATGAATAAACAGAGAGGGAGAAGCCAGTGAACACAGATATGTAAACAGGCCTGTTTGTTTATATCTCCAAAAGACACAAACAATATTGCTTCCATTCACCTTTAAAACTCCTGCTTTTATCCACTCAGTTTGTCACACAGACACAGTTTAATCTGTGTGTTTCTATGCGTGTGCGTTCCTGTGATATGTGGGTCAGCTGTGTGCTACAAGCTGTGTGTTTGAGTGGCAGCTGTCTGATGATAAGTCCAGATGCTGAAGATAACCACTCTAATCCACACACTCACACATGAGTAGTATTAAGGTCAGCGGAGAGGCAGATGAAAACCATCGACAGCTTCTTCCCTAAAGCAGCTGCTAATCTGTGATGTCATCACGTGTAAACTGTGATGCCATAAGATGTCCCTCAGAGGGACTCTCAGTGGAATCATTTTACTGTCCCATCCTCATCAGTTGTCCCTTCTATACTTGCACTCTATATTATTATTAGTAGCTCTAATCCAGTCACAGTTATTATAATCATTAGTCATCTGCAGTATTTATTATCTGCGTTTGTATATGGCTCTATGGCTCTTTTCTGGGACCTCCTTCTGAGAGCAGCAGCAAGACCCCAGAACAGAGTAGGTAACAGTGACAACAGATATGACCTGGATTAAGTCAGATGCATCATGAAATTAAGAAACTGGGGTGGAGGTAGGTTGCAAAGTGGCTTGCAGATCAAAGCAACCGTTGGAAGGATAAAGTAGCTTAAAGACCATGTCCTATATGAGATTTACCAATTGGATATGGAGAAGGGTATAAAACTGACATGGGCTGGCACTGAAATCAGATGATCTACTGGGATTACTAAAATTAATTTTGTTGTCTGCCTGAACTCAGGCTACGCTTGATGTAGGCTTTAATAATGTCATTCTTTACCAATTTACTATTTTAAATGTCTGTGTACAGCACTTCTGTCATTGTAGTTCACACATAAAGATACAGGGAAATGTGTTTAGGGATTCAAAAGTAAGAAGTACAGGCCTGTATCTCCCACACAGTTCTTAGCATGGCGATTTAAACCTGCTCAGATTTAAGTTCAGACTTTAATGTAGAATCATTATCAGATTTCACACCACATTTGTTGTACCACAAACATGTCTAACTGTCCACATACTTTTAGTCAGGTTATCTGGGGATTTCTTTTTAGCTGTCTTAGTCATGCAGTTGTCTTCATTCCATAAATCTCTCTTTTCAATCTATTCCTGGAAATTCCTCAAATTTCCATCGCCCAAATCTTGGAACAAGCGTGGCAGCAAAGGGCTGTTGGGCCCGAAGTTGGAGCGACAGTTGTCAGTGGCTTTGGGAGGGGCTACCGCAATAAAAAAAAAAAAAAGAAAGAAAGAAAAAAAACACAACTAATTTGCAGATGCAACCTATAGATTCTGTCTGCTTTGATGTTCTTCTCACACAAATTCCCCCCACTTTCGATGCATAATGTTTGGATCTCAAACCTGTCGAAATGTAGGCTGGTTCTCACAGGGCACAAAGAAAGAACTGGATCTGCACCAGCACCAGGTCAGTGGAAAAGAGGCTACTCACAGCAGAGAACAAAATAAATCAGGTATTTGTGAGTTTACCTTTGGCAGTTTGAGACATTTCGATGACACACCATACTCAATGTAGGCCTCCTCCTTTCCACTGCTGCCTTGTCCTCCCTCTGTGTAACACACTTCCTGTGCTCTCCGAAGTATAGTGTCCAGCTCCGCCATTCCATAAACACACAGTGCTGAACGATTTGTTGCTACAGGTGTGGACGCCTGCCCTGCTGCCATGACAACAAACAAGTGAGGTTCACCTGAGTGGTTACCTAACCATGCACCCTGTGCCAGGTTATACCCGCCCTGGCACAGCAGCGGAACCTCAACATATGAGTAGAAGCTGCGGTCAGAGATGCAGAGCCGGGAGGCATAAGTCCGGTACTCCTTCTTGTGCCGCCGTGAGAACAAGAAGTAAACGTGGTTGCCATGGACAACAGCCTTCACAAAGTGGTTGTTGTAATCAGAGTAACTTCCTACAACAAGTTTTCCAAGCTCCTCCTCCTGAGAGAAAGCTCTGCGAGGTGGAACCACGGGAAACAGTCGCCGTGTCGTGATTGGTGGGATGTCACCAGGACCTTTGCTGGTGTAGCTTCGACCAACCAGCATCAGGCGCAGCATGTCACCATCCCCACCCCCTTCCTGCTTGTTTTTCGTGGTTATTACCACAGCAACTGTGGAGACACCTGGAGCATTGGCAGCAACGTACTGAGTATCAACAGGGTTGGAGGTCTGATAGATGAGCTGAGAAATGTTGGACAGATTCCTGCAGAGAAAGACGGGACAGAAAATCATTTTTCATACATGGTTTGACTAATCCAGACTAACATGATGATATCAGGCTAAAAATATCCTATCAATCACATTCAACAATGTAAATGTCAGCAAAAAGCCATATATATGTTGGGAGTGTTGGATAAATATCTGCAGAGTGTTGGAGAAATGTTTGAAGAGTCTTGGATAAACTTTGGCAGCGTCAATAACAACAGCCAAACCAAGAAAACTAGCACAGTAAACATGAATAAATATGCTCCAGCATGGTAAACTGAGTTACCGCTTTTCACAGATTCCCTGGAAGAGTGAACCACAGACAATCAGACTCCCTGGTTCTGCTCCCTGCACTGTCTCCATCAGCAGCAGTTTGTTGTAGTTGTCGGTGAACTTGGCCGATGGGCAGTCCTGGAGCACGATTGGGGGGAGGCAGTCCGGGGAGTCCCGGTGAGGGCCGGTCTTTACGTGTGACATCACCTCGAGGTCAAGGGTGAGCTGGTACAGGTTGTTGACCCCGCCCACATAAATACGTCCCACCCCAGGGTCCAGCAGCAGATGCGACAGGGGGGCGCCCTCTAGCTCCACCTTCTGTATCACGGCATCCACAGGGTGGGAGAGAGGGGAGAGGAGGTGGAGGAGGAGAAGGAGTGACGGGGGGATGGAGGAGGCCAACATGGCAGCTCCTCTTTACCTGCAAGAGATGATAGACACTTTAAAGTTCAGCACAGTTAAAATATGAAACTGCTTATCATCAGTGTCACTGGTCAGCAGGGCTAAACATCCACCAAGAGCCTCCTACATGTCCACTCATGGTTGTCTAACTGCCCACAAGAGTCCCCTAGATGTAACTATAGTCATTAGACCTAAACTTAATTATCTGAGCCATGTCTTGTTTTATTTGTCCAACAGTTCAAACCCTAAAGATATTCCTTTTACTGGGATAGAAATGAAAAAACATTAAATAAAACCCTCTGAGAAACTGAAACAAGATAATATTGTAGATTTTTTAATTCTGTAGAAACTGACCTGAGACCTGATCCTCACTGTAAAATTTTAAATCCATAAAGAATGTCTTCTTGGCTTCACCGTCCGCCCACAGAGAGGCAGCGGTCTATCTGAATACAAAAGTCAGAACTGTGATTGCATCTTATTTCCACTTTCTCCCCTGCAGCAGGAAACCTCGCCTGAGTTTCAGAGCAGAACTGAACCATGACCGTCTCAGATTAAGGTTGAGAAACACAGACCTGTTTCACACCAAAAAATGTTAAATATGTAAAATACACCTGAGCAGGTGAGCCTCGGCCCTGCAGACTCTCTGCACCATTTCTCTTTCTCTCTGAAGTTATTAATAAAATATTTTGCTGCTTCACACTTTTCATCTGGCCGTCAAACTGTAGTTGCCTGTAGTAACATCACCATGGCAACAACCCTGTATCCATGGGAACGCTGTGAAACGACTCAAACCTCTGGTGGGTTGTTTGGTTTTTATGACAGAGTGGAGTTTTAAACTGGTGTCAAACTGGTTTCAATCTTGAGGGCCGTTTTCTGTCTTCAGCTTTCATCACTCTGTCAAAGTGTAAAATATTCCAGTGAAACAATCACTGCTCAGACCTCATTCCTGTTCTCCTGAGGATAAACCAAGGATCTTTCCTCAAGATCTCCCACTACTGCTGCAAACAACCTAAACAACCTCCACCTTCTCAGATCGAATGAGGTGTCACTTCACCTGAAACAAGCCAATTTACTTTATAACAGAAACTAGGAGAAATGTTCAGATGCACTATTGAAAGATGAGATTTCAAACAGCACAAAAGGTTTTCTTCCAGTGCAAAACATTCAAATTGTGTTTGGTTTTATCAAGAGACTGTCTGCAAAAGAGACACAGCATGATGGTCAACGGTTAGTTAGCTTTTTGTTTTTTTGGAAGCAGAAGTGACAATATATTGATGAGAGGGTGGAGTACTAAGTTATCACCTACTGCTAGCTTGGTTAACAAAGCACCTTCACAGACCGCATAGGTGACTGGCACTAACACAGAAAACCTGCTAATTAGTGCTTACGATACTTTTGTTACAACCACTTTAGTCTAAATAGGATTGACATCTGCAGTAATTTATATTTGGTTGTATGGCTCTGTTCTGGTACATACATGGAAAGCCAGAAGGCA
The DNA here is from genome assembly GCA_015106735.1 of Paratilapia polleni. Lineage (NCBI taxonomy): Eukaryota > Metazoa > Chordata > Actinopteri > Cichliformes > Cichlidae > Paratilapia > Paratilapia polleni. The sequence continues at coordinate 8,167 of VUQI01028733.1, read as the reverse complement.
GGGAGAGCAGCAGTACCTCCTCACAGATTAGAGCATGCATCAGTACAATAGACATGTTATTGACTAAGAAAAAGGCATGAGTAGCCTAAAATGGAGGGGCTGGGGTGAAGGTGGGTTGCAAAGCAACATGCAGAGGTAGCAGCAACTATGTTGGCGGAAGCAGCTTAAATAACATGTTCTGTATAAGATTTGCCAATAGGATGTACAGAGGGGGTATCAGGTGAACCATCAGCTGATGTCGGCTGGCACTGAATTAAGCATATCTGCCAGGACTCCTGGTGGAGATTGTATCCATGGGTATGCTCAATTAATAAAATACTACAATTTATATATATATATTTTATATTAGTCATATCATTTTTCAGATCATTCTATTAAAAATGCTCCAAAGGGCTCTAACACTACAAACATGGCCGATGTATCCAGTTCAGTGACTCAAATTAGCAGCAGCCTGTGTTGGCACCCAAATTTCAACCTGTCTTAATATAGTTTAAACAGGTGAATTATTACAAAACATAACCACCATACAGTCATTGTGAAGGGATAAATTAGCCACAGAACCAGAAACATTTTTTTTGTAGCAGGCTGTAAACAGGTTTATTTCTACTGTAAAGTTGGGCATTTTAACATGGGAGTCTACTGGGACTGACTCGCTTTTTGAGCCAGCCTCAAGTGGCCATTTCCACTACAGTTTTTGGCACTTCCACTTGGACTTCATATCTCTGTCTCAAGTGGTTACCCCTTGTTCTATCCAGTATGTGTTGAAAGGCATTCCTGTTCAGATGCTCAAAATATGGAGAGAATGCATACAAACAGTTTAGCTTGTCCATCGGTGCAATAATTTCTAAACCTTTTTAGTGATGATTATAATCTGTTTTGATGTTTAAGACTCAACATTATAAAGAAAAACCTAATTATTTTCTCTGAGTGGCATTTGGGGATAGTGGGGACAAAAAAAGTCTCCCTTTAAACAGGGAGAAACCTCCAACTGAACCACGGGCAGAAGGACCGACCATCTGTTTTGGGGTCATTTGCAAATCACTGCATGTAGTTCTTATTTACATTATGCATACCAACTGTTTGGAAACACTGTTGTAAGTTGTTATACTTTTTTGCTTAAAGACAGCATAAAACAATCTTGACAAACATCCAATAGACCAGAAAGTCTTGCAAACACGCATCAGGTCTAGATCACTAATTATAAACTACCAAAAAATAAACCATCGGTTAGAAAACCCAAATTCTGTCCATGACATGAACTCACAATCATTCTGACATCTGATCATCATACACTCGCCAAATTTG
>VUQI01028732.1:42250-54427 GCA_015106735.1 Paratilapia polleni | reverse complement strand
GTTGCTCTTTGCGTTATTTAAAGTTTACTGTGAAGTCTGTGTCATGTTATGTCTCACTTTATGTTCAGTTTAATGAATAAATGTTGAATAAATGTTTTGGCATTTTATAGAAATAAAATTATTTAATATATCACTGGTTGTTTTTTTTTTAGCATCTCTGTCATATTCTTATAAAAGTTTGCAATGATCCGGTAGACAGCTTCCAAAATAACTGTCGTTTAAACATTTAACATAAAAACACAGTCGACATAAATACTGATTCACTATATGATTAAAATGTCGTATAAACCATGAGTACACATGTGGGTTTATAGCGCTTAATGTGTTCACAAAGTGTTACCTGAAAGTATTTGCCAAAGCTGTATAAGCTTTGCTGTTTTCTGAATAATCCAAACCCCAAAAGAAATAAAACAATACAGCATACATGTATGCAATAAATCGTATCAACTGTGCTTAAATAAGCGCAATATGCTGTACCCTGCCTCAGTTTGCCCAAACTGCTTCTTTTCCGCTCAGTTAAGTATTAAAACAGTAAATGATTGTTTTAAAAATGAGCCATAGAAAGTGTGGCTCTGGTCTGCACAGTGGCCTCCTACTCCTACAACATTTCTTGTGCTAAAAACATGATTTTTTTTTTTATTTATCTATATGCATGCAAATCTAATATATCTAATCTAATGTTGAAAAAAGAAATTCTTAAATAAAGTCCCAACACCCAATGTTTTTATTATATGTGGCCTTCATGTTCCACGTAAGGAGCATATTAACTAAATTATCTCAATTTCTGTGCTGACCTGACCTGCAGCGACAGATGTTTCTAGAGACTCGACCCTGGAAACACTACTCTACAATTCTGAACAAACATTAGCGCCATCCAGTGGTAACATAACATTAAAATTTGGTATATATTCGATCATGTAAGTCTAACGTATTAAAATAAAATTAAAGTTCAGGCTGAGAGTGCGCAACAGGTCACTTTAAATAATTTCATTTCTGCATTTGATTTAACTGTAGTTAATATACTGAGTTTACAATAATATAATCCGGAGGGATGCTCTCTCCATAAAGACTTCTATTACATTCATTTGTGCTTTGTGCTTTTAACGCCTTCTTTATTTTTAATTTAATTCCAGATTTTGAAAAGATAACCTTTACTTGTAATGTACTGTAGGCCTACATCTACTTTTCTTTTTAAAGAATCAGTTCTAACTATAGGATCACTCCTATTTTAGGAGAACTGACTCATGTTTCTTGGCATTTATCTTGTTTTCAGTGTGAGTCATGAAAACCACCCACTATCCTAGGAAAGGCAATATAAAAGGAATAGTCTTTTATGTTAATATACTGCTGAAAACATCAATGTTTTGCGGCACAGTTGAGTTCCTCTCTTTCTTCCTGACCATCATGAAACGGTCATCTCCGAGCGGCACTTGAACACATCGTTCAGTGACATCACGACCTGATCGCATCGTAATCCCGGTAATGCGTCCCTCCCGCCAGCAGGTGGCGCAGCTGGACAGGTCTGATCATAAACTATACAGGCCCTAATAGAGAGTCTGTGAGCCTGATGCCCAAGTTTTACAATTGAGATGCAAACATGTTATTTATCATTTTGCTATCATTTTATTGGATAACAGTTTACTATTTAATTATAGAAGCAATTCATTATTTTAGACTAGAAATAAGACATTATTGATCTTAGGGGAAAAAATCATAATAAGAATCAATTATTTCAGTACTATAAGGTCATATGGGCCACCTAAACTTGTGGTACTTTTAATAACTTTGCTTTCAGATGACTTTTGCTTGCTGTCTGCTGGGTGAAGATACTCAGGTTCCTCAGTAAGATTATAATTAACAAGGACAGGCTGGTGTGAAGACATCTATGTTTTCAGCAGCTGGAACTGTGGAAGGATGTTTGAATTACAAATGAACAAAGGAACAAACAGTATATCTGGAGGGGAACATAGTGTTACCTTTGATCATAGTCTTGCTCTTATTTAAAAACTAGTAGAGTCAGGAGTTGAAGCAGATACCTTGTAGATACAAGGTCTGGTATGTGCTTTGGTCAGTGCTTCCCTAACATAGAGTCCAGAAGGTTTATGACAGCAAATCCTGATACATCCTGCAGGACCTTTAATTATCCCCACCTGACTTCTATCAAATTACACCACATATATTGTTAACTTGTATGTTTATTATTTGTGTTTTTTGATAAACCACTATAATTGTGTGTATTTATGTGCACGAAAAAGACATGACAATGCTTATATCACAGTGATGATGATTTCAGAAGAATTTACATGTTCAAAAAACAATTGATGACTGCATTAAAAACAGTATTGTGATTATGGAATATAACATATATAAAATATAATGACAGCATAATTAACATATCTATTTTTAAAAAGGTGATTAGGGAGAGCTGCTGGTATGTTTGGAGGGGGTGAAGGATAAGTGAATTTGTCAGAGTTCTCCATTTCTATTGAGAGTTTGTTGTATAAGTCTATGGTTAAATAAACTAGATTGTTGTGATAATAATGAAAGTATAATGAGAACACTGGTAATAAGGTATTTGTTATATCACAGTTGTTGGTGAGGATATTTCTGCATTTTTCTTTGGGTTATTTATGCAACGCCATCAGTGACTGCTGACCAAAACACCATCAAACCCCTGTTATATTCTTACAGGATCAGACAGCATGAGCTTAGTACTCATCCAACAACTTGAAAAAAGGGTCATTAGGGTAGAGGAGTCTTAATTACTCTAATGCCCCTCTTGACTGATATATTGAACCACTTTTTATCAGCTCATTTCTGATATGATCAGTTTCCTTTCCAATCTTTAAATAGCATCAAAATCCTCTTACTGCGGAGAAGGATTTTTTTAAAAAGTGCTTGTGAGGTATTTTGATGTAATAATTTTACAGTCCAGACACAGTACAGTACAGTATAGTTAATATGAGAATTCCACAGAAGATGAGCAATTGGTTAAAAAAAAAAAAAAAAAAAAAAAATTGCCTTGCTAACATGAGATTTCTGAAGATCTAACATCTAACACAATAACAATTAAATCTAACACAATAACACATTAGGTAAGTAATGGCAAAGAAATGTATAATTATCAGTCTACAAGGCTAACAAACTGACCTTTTGTTATCAAAATAATGTTACAGGTAGCAGCTTTAGCTATCCAGCTTGAATTCTTTGAATGTAGATTACGCATTGCTGATAATCTGACAAATTTTAGCCTGTGAACACATTCAATCTTTGTGTGTGTGTGTGTTTGGATTATAATAACAAAGTTGTAGTGTCTTAAGATTTAATTACCCATGAAATGTGTGTACTTAAGCATATGTCTTTTCTACAATTGGTAGCACTTCACAATACAGCCTGTGATGGATGGTGAAAATTCACTACATTTACTATGTAAATCTTGTGAATTTAGTGTAACTTTCAGTACCTGAAAATAGTTACTCATTCGGTCCTGAAAATGTCAGTACAGTGGGAAAATGGAGTAACAGATTTGAAGGGAAAGGATAAAAAAATATTGTGGAATTTTGTAAGAGGTGGTCACCAATTGCTTTAAGGTAAGAGGGACGCTTTATAATACAGCCTGGAGCCCTAACCTGTGAACTGTAGCCTGTAATAACGATGTAAGAAGGGGAGGTTAGAGTACTCTAAAATGGAGCCTGGACCCCTAATAATAATGTGTAATAACAAAATAAGGAAGGGAGGTTAGGATACTTCATAACACAGCATGGAGCCCTAATAGTAATGTGGAATTGCAATGTAAGAAAGGGGAGGTTGGGATACTTTATAATACAGCCTGGACTCCTCACAGTAATGTGTAATTACAAAATAAGAAGGGGTTGTTAGGATACTCTGTAGGATACGCTAAAATACAGTGTATACCCCTAACCCCAGGAACACACCAGTCATGGTTTGGGCTCTGACATGGCTGCTGGAACTGATCGCACCCACTTGACACTGTGACACGTTTTTAGAAATGTACCAGAAGCGGCTTCCCACTCCACGTTGGTTAAAATAGTGCTGGGTCTAGTTTTTATGGAAGCTGCACAGAGCAAGTGAGGAGGGCGGAAAACTTTCAGTTTTCCCGGTGAAATGATCCAGCTGTGATTTGAAGCCTTGCAAAACATGGAACAAAACCGCATCTGAGACGCAAGGAAAAAAACAACAACTCATAACTGCGCCAAAAACCGTTTTATCACTGCGCCTCTGACATTTTCAGTCAGGGTCCTGTGGATGATGATTCACTGTACCTGCATATGTAAACATACCATCAACTGTGAAACAAACTAATGCTGTAGCCAGGGATCATTATGACTGATGCCCGTCCATTTATAGTTTATAACACATGGCCATATTAAGGTGACAGCATTAGAAGTATTTTTGTGTGCATATGTTTTAGGTTTAGAACGCGCAAAAGACAGTAGGGATAGTTAGAAAGTGAGAGAACAAGGGAGAGAATGGGAGAGACTAATATACTGTAGTTAATTAGCCTCATTAAACATATATTCAGAAAGATGGAGTAATAGGAATGATTGATTGCAATCATAGGTTAGGATACTCTGTAACACAGCCTGACCCTAAAATACCTTGAAGGTACTCATTACTTAAAAATACTTATAGCATAATTTATGTCTGCTTTTCATTACTTAGAAAAACTTACATTTAAATTTATTAGTTCTTTCTTTTAAAACTGCCAATTATAACTCATTTGTTCCATTATACCTACATTTTAAGTATCATTAGGAGGCAGTAGCATTTTAAGGCTCTGAAAATGACACCCTATATTCAGGAATAACGCCATAAGACGCGGGTTGTGTCATGAAGCCACCAGATTCACTCCATAATGTTTGCTCTTCAGACTGTGTGTGTGTGTGAGGCTGAGACTGTCTGTGACCATGCATAAGGACTGACTGATTGACTGGCTCTGTAGGCTGTCTGGCCATGACACGCGCGTTCATACACACACACACACACACACACACATTACTCCACGCCTGCGGGTGAATTCCATCGCCCCTCTCTTATAAACACCTCTTCCATGTGAGCACACGCAGTCACACACGCTCACATACGCACGCGCACACAGATTCTCTTTCTTTTCTCTCATCCGGCGCAGAAGCCCGGCAGCTCGGGTGACGCGTTTTGCGCATTTCCTGCAGCTCGCGCTCACTCACGGATTCAGGAGAGAAGGGACGGGAAGCTAGGGGAGCGCGCAGAGACCGAAAGGAGAAAAAAAAACCCCGAAACGGGAGCGGAGCACTGTGATGTGTTTGGGGTGCTCGTGAGCCCAAAAAAGGGCTGCATTTGGGGGCTAACAAGGCACTGCCTTCCGAAGGGTACGTGCAAATATCGCGGTGCCGTGAGGTCGTAGGAAGGGGATTATCCCGGAGAGGAGCGAGCGAGACGCGGCGGGCTGGAAACGGAGCACCAATCCCGGATGGCTAGGCGCGGCTGCTCGCGCTCTCTTCCACCCTGACCCGGGAGAGACACACGAGGACCGCGGGCAAGCTCCGGGACTTCACATGAACGTGAGCCAGTCAACCTGCATTTCTCCTCAGAGCCGTCTGTAGCCCGTTCTGTTTCAGCGGAAACAGGAATTTTGTGGCTCACGAGACCAATCGTAAACAAACAAGGCAACCGCCTCGGTGGGAGAGTGCTCATCAGGCGACCCCTCAAGGGTGTGAGTCTGCATTATTTGTGCGTTTTTCAGCCTGTTAGAGATCCGTGTGTGTGTGGATAACGAGCTGTTCTGATATGGCTGTATTAGACTGAGAGTCCAAGGAGTCAGCGGCATTATGGGATGTAGCAGGACTGTGCAGTGACCCCGCTCATTGGAAGGAAACACTCTGTGTACAGGAGCAGGAACAGGCAGACTAGCCTAAACATACACACACACACACACTCACACACACACCCCCTCATCCTTTTACGCACACACACACACTTCCCAGCAGCCATGCCTGTGTTCAGTGGCCTGTTGAAGGTGCGGGTGTGTGAGGCGGTGGACCTGAAGCCCACTCCATGGGCGCTGCGTCACGCTGTGGGGAAGAGCGGCTCCTTCCTGCTGGACCCCTACCTGGCTCTGAACCTGGACCAGACCCGACTAGGCCAGACCGCCACCAGAACCAAGACCAACAGTCCCGTTTGGCACCAGGAATTCTGCACAGAGGTCCGTGAGGGAAGGAGTTTGGAGCTGTCGGTTTTCCATGATGCACCCATTGGGTATGATGACTTTGTGGCCAACTGCACCATCCAGCTGGAGGACCTGCTGCAGAACGGAACCAGGCACTACGAAGACTGGGTACGTGTTCGAGCTGTAACGGTGTTTGCGGCCGTGGAAGCCACAGGTTTGCTTGTGCAGGTGAAAGGAAATCTGATGACAAACAGGTCACAGCTTCTCAAAGAGTCTGCAACAAACCTTATTTGCATAGAATATTTGATGTGGTTTGTTGGGCTGTGGGATGGGCCCCTAGCCCCAATATGCTTGCATTTTGTTAACTAATTAGTTCATGTTCTGCTTCACAATGAGCAGCTAGGGAAAGAATAAATCTTTCTCTTCTTCCGGCCCAGTTTCCCATCTTTCACCCCTCGGTTATTATTGAGTATAGAATTTATACTGTTTGTTACTCCAGTGGGTGAACCTGAAAAAGACTACATGATTATAAAGGAGCACACCTTAGAAACTGTAATGACATCAAAGTGGAGTTATTGTGCTTATTTTCTGCTCATATATACTGTTACAAAGGATGAAGTTTCAAATGATGAGGTCAGCATATGTGGAAATAATCCCTGTCAGCCAAAAAAAAAAAAAGCAAAAAGAAAAAAAAAAAGCTCAGGCTTCAGGTTGCTTTCATAGACAGTATAAAAGAAGATCATAGCTTCCAGGCCTGAAAAGTGAAGCCAATATGGAAGTGCCTCAAACCTTATTTGTAATATCCACCAGGTAGTGATGGTTGCAAAAAGACTCCCAATCCTATAGAAATCTGTGGGAAGTAGATTTTGGCAAATTTTGGTCATTCTAAGTTTCAGAAAGGAGAATTATTCGTGGCATGCTCATTGACTAATGGTAAGATGGCAACGGTGAAATCTCTCATCTTAAAGCGTCAAAATGAGACCTCACTAACGAATAGTTGATGTCATGGTAGCTACGTCCATCTATTATACTATCTGTGGTTACTCTAAAGGCTCAGTTTCAGACAATTTTCTTCTTCTCTTGGTTGTCTCAGGCACCCACATGCTGTTCAAACCTTCTGTTTGTGAGTTGCAGCCAATCAGAGGATAGCTGACGTAAACGGAGGGTGGCCTTAAAGGGAGAGGCTGCTGTTTCAGACAGTAATGAACTAAGGGCCTGCACCAAGGCCCAGTATAATGCTTGACTTATAAATTTATGGCATAGATTACAGCCTTGGCTGATGTGCGCCTTCCAAGAAATGTAACTACACTTAAAAAGTACACAGATGGCATTGTGCTTAAGCTAAATAAGGATTATTTTGAGCTGTGATTCATGCAGGGCTTCTCTAGTAGAGTTCAAGAATAAAAATATGGAGCTCAAAATGAGCACAATAAGTCCACTTTGATAGGGAACAAATGTGTGTGTATAACTCCACTGTCATTCAGTATCGAGACTGACAACATCCCTACCCACTGGAACCTCTGTGGTTTCAGTTCATACTCACCTTATGTTTGTTATTAAATACTCTCTTCCAGTGTCAAACCTTTGCACTGACCTCATCATCATAGCCTTCATCCCCTTCATTTACTTTCTCTGGCAGTGCTGCAGTCTGCTGTTGTCACACCGCATGTGTGCATCATTGTCCAGCTGGATGTAACAACTAGAGCCTGACCAATACAGGATTTTTAAGACCGATACTGATATTTGGGGATTTAAGAATCCGATGTTCTGATATATCGGCCGATTTTGTTTTTCTTTCAGACACGCGAAACATAAACACATTTCCCTAACATTCGTTAGTTATTTATTTACCCGCTTACTCTCTGCCTGACTCTGCTCGGATCAGCTGGTTGTTGTGTTCCAACCAGGTGTGTTGCCAACAGGGAAGTTGCGGAGTGCCCTCTGGTGGACAAAATATGCAACACCAACCCTCATAACAAGGTTGAAGGGTGTTTCTCCTGTCTCTACTTCTTGAGTTTTCATGTCATGAATTTCATTTCAGTTTAATTTATCAGCTGTTATAAATGCCGATAGGGATAGATCATCAAATAGCTACATGGTTTCACTTTAGTAATGTGAAACCGTGGAAGAGCGACTTGTTGTTTTCCACTCTTTAGTCATGCAGCTTTCCCCCCGTTATCTGTGACACAGGAGCTGTTTGGACTTGCATTAAACCTGATTTGGGCATCTCAGGTCTGACTTGCAGTCGTCCTTTTTTAAATTCCTCACATTCCTCCTGCCTCTTTGCACTCGCAGAAATAGGAGGCGTTGTGTTCTTTACCCCCCGTAGAATTACAGTTACAGAGCAAACACAGGATTGTAGGTGATGCTTTTTTTTTACTCTACGTTCAGAGTTCAGAGACATAGAGAAGCAAGGAGAGGAGAAAACATTATTACGGTTTCCCCATCAATATAATGTTGAGACTGTGATGTTGGACTGCCACACGTAGATCTGTATGTAAGGGCATAAAGAGCTGTTTGTTTTAGGTCTGCAAGTTTTGTCTCCAGTTATAACATGTGATCTCGTTCCACTGCTTTCGTGTCGACTCTCTTTATGTTAGACGAAAGACTGATGAAGGTGATTTCAGGACAAAGATTGTGGGAGAAAAACTGCAGACTATTCTCCAAAGCATATTGCAAACCTTTCTGATAATTTTCTACCTTCCAGGCAACTGTTGTTTCAGTTTGTTCACACACACAATAAAAATCAACCGTCAGGCATTTGTTAAAGGATATTAAATCGTTGCACCCATTGCACTTATTACAGTGTATTTTTGTCAAATGGCATTTTCCTTTTTGAAGTCAGAGTATTTAATAGAGACCCTGCTCTCAGCTGGATTAACATATGACCATGATGTAATGTTAAAAAAAAAAAAGAGAGGCAACAAAATGTTCATTGTGGTGAATTAATCTCAAATCTGAAGTCTTAGGAAGCTTATTTTCATGCTGTAATGCTGCAAAAAAATGTCAGCGTGAGCTTTGTTAATGAGTGAAAGTGCATATGATTTCATGCAAAGCCAAACGGTAGGGTTCGTTTGGAGGGGGGGGTTAATTGATGTACAGTTACATAACCTTATGCTATGTCAGCACACACGCTCATATATAAACACACACAGGCGCCCACTTCATCCCTCAGCCATCCAAAGTGAGGTCAGAGCATATGGATCACTCTGTTGATTGACCACATCCCATCGATCAGCCAGTCGGCTTGTCAATACATCTGCCTCAGAGCGACACAGTCCCTCCCACTTCCCCTCCGTCCTCCTCCCTTCACTACTCCATTACTCATCACTTCTGCCTCCCGAGTCTTTCTCATCCTCCCCTCTTCAACAGCGAGCTCCTCTTTCAGCTTAAGAACACCCCCACTCTCCCACCCACCCTTCGTTTACCCATCATCTTCCTCTTCCTGCCTCGCTTGTGTACCTTAAACTCCTCTTTTATCTGCTTCCTCCTGATGCTCTTACCTTCTTGTGCTCCTCAGTCTTAAGCAGGGAAGGAAGGATGTGAAGTTCAGTCTCAACAAGGAGGCAGAGGTTGTAAATGTAATATACTCGTTAATAGGTTGTCTGACTCAGAACAGACAGGGTTTTGTCTTCATTTTTTTTTTAACACACTTATGCAAAAAAAATAATAGGCCAGCCTGCTTCACACACCAATTTATCACCACATACTATATCCATCCATCCATTTTCTTCCGCTTATCCTATTCAGGGTCACGGGTGGGGGCTGGAGCCTATTCCAACTATCATAGGGCGAGTGGCAGGGTACACCCTGGACAGGTCGCCAGTCTGTCGCAGGGCTAACACAGAGAGACAGACAACCATTCATGCTCACATTCATACCTACGGCCAATTTAGAATTACCAGTTAACCTAATCCCACTAACTGCATGTCTTTGGACTGTGGGAGGAAGCCGGAGTACCTGGAGAGAACCCACGCAGACACGGGGAGAACATGCAAACTCCACACAGACTATATGCTTCACAAAATATATGTAATTAAGGATAAACAGAGAGCATGAAAAATGAGTTCTGAAATCAAATATTTTCAAACTTTCACTGCTCAGTGGACTCCTCGTGGGATGCTAGCACTTTGTGTATTCATGCACTGCTATTACTGTAATAAGTAATAATAATAAGCAAAGCAATCAGATGAAGGCTGTCTCAGCTTGCAGCCTCTAAATGAACAAGCAGGTGGACAGCATGTGCATATGCATATATACGCATGTGCATATAGATACTTACAGTCCAGTGTCATATATGATTTCTGAATTGACTTGCTTTTCAGCACCAGTCAACTGGACAGCAACCACTAAAGACAGCTTCATTGTAATTAAGTAACTTCCTGCTTTTCTGAAAGACAGAAATCAGTGCAACAAGAACTGATTTGATCCAACTGCTAGTTCCTATTAGGTTAGATTAGATTTGTGCTTTGCAGGTTAATTATTTACCAAGTTGAATTCTCAAGGCTGCACACCATGAAATTACCAGGCTTCCAGTAGCTCAGCCATTCTGTAGACAGAGTCTTTTTTTTAAAAAAGAGGTTACAAAATGTTTTCCAAAAGATGCAGGAAGAACATATTCAGTTAAATCTGACTAAAAGAAATCTGTTATGCTCATTTCCGGCCCCACATTCTTGGACTCAGGTAGAGTAGCTTTGCATGGTTCACAGTAGAGTTGTGCCGATGAATGATGATCTCGGGGACAGACAATGGTCGGATTGATCAGCAGTCAAGACGATTTCAAGCTTGTTTCCCTATGAATGCATTAAATGAATACAATCCTTTTTATTAGATTCATAGTCAATGTAATCTGTCTTGCTGTAGTTTTATTCCGCAGCTCTGCATATAATTAACACATGGATGCGTGTGTGGGGAGTGACTACATTGGATTCAGGTATTTCTGTCTATTATTTTTATATTAAGTTAGAGTTTAATGTAACTTTACATTTGCAAAGATGGTGGTTTATTGCGGTGTGTCACAGGGTGTGTTTGTCGATGAATGACTCCGCTGTGTGTGGGGAGGGCAAAAGAGCCATTTCACACATACGAAACAGACTAAACAAGTTAGTAGAATTACAGGCCTGAAGAAAAAAACAGTGAAAAGCAAATTCTGTGACTTACTACTGTTTTAACTGTTCAGCTGATATCTGTCCACTTATGGTTACTTACGGTTGGCTAAATCCTTCATCGCTGTATGCCAAATGAGGCTTTACCTCAGTATAGGCTACATCCTTTGTCATCATGCTTGAAGTTGGAAATTTGTTGGCACAGTAGTGCTTTTCCACTTTTTTGTGTTTGGGCCACATAGTACGCATTATGGAGCGTGGATAGTGCTACCTTTATAAATGCACATTAACCCCGTCCTGCCCCAGGCAGCGGTGGTATTGGTGATCTCACAGGGCAAAGATAGGATGATCACAAATTAAAATACCCTTTATTTTGTGCAGAATAAGCAAAATAGCGTTGCTTTAATGTATAAAAAATTAATTAAACCTTGGTAAGCTTTGCAGTACTTAATCAGTGACAAAAACCAAAATGTGCAGTAATACACAGTGAAACCCAGGACAGAGTCCAGCCAAATGGCATACTTCCTGCTGTTCAGAAGAACACTGAGGCTTGTGTACCTCAGCTCTGTCTTTCTCACTTCCTCCGCCCTTCTGCTGCCTCTCTCATCCCATCTCGTCATCTCTCTGTCTCTCTTGTATCTGCACCGTTATCCCCATCCTCTCTGCTTCCTGTTCTCTTTTGTCTTCCACCACCACTCCATCTCCCCTGGACCCAAGCGGAGGTTCCTGCTCAGTGCCGCTGGTGAAATATTAACCAGGCCTTTGATGCTTATTAATTGTCCCACTCAGTAATTGAGATGCTCTACAGAGCCCATCCCCATGGTGACAGTGACAGCCCCGTCCCCTTGGTGACAGCCTCTCACCCACAGACACATCAGAGAGAGAGAGAGATGGGTAGGTGAGAGT
>VUQI01028732.1:18524-42230 GCA_015106735.1 Paratilapia polleni | reverse complement strand
GCGCTTTGGTTCTTTAAGAAGTAAGAATAATTCAAACTCACAGCCTTCAAAGGTACAGGTACTTAAAGGGTTTGCTTGTACTGCGTGGCCACTCTTCAAGGGAAATTCCATTTTACTCACCAGCATAATTATGACGATGATGTGTTCAGGTAGTCGGTGAGACACGACACTACAACATCGACTGCTGGGCTCAGTAACTCAAGCCACAGACAAGTTTGAACAAGGTTTACTCAGTAACACCAATTTTTGAAGTACATTGTGTACGTCTCAAAGTCAAAGTCGTAATGTCTCTAGTTAAAAAAAAGGGTTCTGTATAATGTTGTGTTGCCATTACCTTACATCACAAAGTGCCTTAAGATAACTAGAATTGAAATTAATCAAATCAAATTAATCAGAGTTGCTGTTTAGATCATTGTTGGTATAATATAACCTTTAATGGTCATAATAATTGAAACCCTGCTGGCATATACTGTAGTTTATGTACATGTTTTCTGTTTATTGTACCTGTTCTGTTCATTTTAATGTGAATCACATGAAGTTCACGTTGACTGGAATGTCTTACCTGAATATATTTTAATCTTTAAATCTGTCTTTGGGATTGACTTGCTTTTAGAGCTGCAGTTTTTGGTATTTCACACTAGCTTCATTTTTCCAGCCCCAGAGCCTGCTGGTACACTACATATTAGTACATATGAATACTGCACATATACTGCACAGCAAATTCTCGTGAACAGATTGTTGCTTTCCCCATTATTTGCCATTATTAAAGCATTTACTGTAGCTGATAGTACCTATGTTGGATTGAGTTTCCCATAGCATCTGTTGTTGTCATTTCCAGTGATACTGACTCTATAGTATAACTATTTACACATACTAACTCTTACTAGTATAGTTTCTGTCATATAAGTATGTTTTATATCCTAAATTTTTATTGGAAGACAAGTAAGAGGAAGACACCTGACTGACATATTTAGTGCTCATTTCTTATATAATAACAAGTGGTAACTACATTAGAGGGTTACCAAGGCAACCAGAGCCTGGAATGTCCGGTAGTGACTGACCGTCAAAGACAAAGCGATGTGAAACGAGCAAATAGTTACATTTAGTTAGTTACATTTCTAGGGAGGTGCACGTCAGTTTACGGCTTACGTTGTGGCGTAGGGTTTCAGAAGGGTTTGTGGATACGACGTACAGATGTATAAACCCCCTGTTCACGTTTCCATGCAGCAGAGCAGTGAAGTGCAGCTTTGAAACAGACTCCATTTGAACTCATTCTTTGTGCCTCAAATTATTCCCTCTCCAGGTAAAAACTCCTCTTAGCCTTGCGTAGCACGTTATCTTTGCCGCACCTGCCTCCCTGCTGCTGCTGTGTGGGCGGAGCTTGCCCGGCCCCACCCACATTGAAAGTCCAGCGCAGAAGCAGTGCAAGCAGAAATGGAAGAAAACGAGTCTCATTTTTTGAAACTGAAGAACTTCCAAACAGCCGATGCAGCTTTTCTGTTGGCCAAAAGCTATTTTGGCTCTATTTTTCTTAAACCTCCATCTGTCTTTAATGTTGTTGAATGTAGCTACAGAGCTGTTAGAAGGCTGCTACACTACCTGGCTCGCTGGCGTAACCCAGCATGCCCTTCACTTTATTAGTGTTACACATTGTTTATGTTTCACAGATTATTGTGTGCCATGATGTTTTACCCTGATGATAATTGTAGGTTAACAATTGTGGTATTCTATTTTTGTATTTAACACATACGAGTGTGAAGTGTGCACAGTCCTCTCAATGTGCTCATCAGTGCTACAAGTGACCAATACTTCATATTCTACTTACATTTTGCACTCCTCCCCCTCCTTATTCATAACCTCTACATATTCTTAATTTTATTCTAATACCTGTAAGTAGTTATTGTTATATACTCTCATTTCTGTCTATTCACTGTAAGTACTTTATATATATATATATATATATATATATATATATATTCCATTTCTGTACCACTGTTTGCACCATAACACCAAGACAAATTCCTCGTTTGTGTAAAACTTGGCAATATACGTGATTCTGAGAGTATATTTAAACCACTTGGAAAGCCGCAGTGAACGTTATCTGTTAACTGGTATGTATAACCTGTGATATTCAAACCAGGCTGGTTAAATGATTGTCATTTACTTCATAAGCTTAAAAAAATGTTCCAGTTCGTGTTAAAGAAATGTCAGTTCTCAGTTGAGAGAGACAGAGAGAGGAAGCAGAGTAGGTACAACGGTAGCAAGACGGGGGATATTTGGGTAAGATGGAAGGCGAATAAGAAAACGAGGACTGGAAAGAGGGCGAGTTTGAGGAGAAGAAAAAAAAATAGTGATGACTGAGAGAGAGCGCAGGAGATGAGGCGTGGAAGTAAGCTCTGTGTACATGTAAACATGTCAGGCTGGAGGGTGAGAGCTGTGAGGCTGCTGGAAGCTTCTGAGACGCGATGACCACACAGTGTAACGTTTCCTCGCTGGGACACGGGCCACGTCAGATGTCAGCCAGCCACTGTTTGACACTTGGCTTCGGCACAGACGCACTCACATGCTCCACTACATCTGCCAGGATTAAAGACTGAAGGGCTGCAACTGGCGACCAGCCAACATCCCCTTAAAATATGGTTTAACCAGTTCGACTTAATTTTTATTTTACAACTACGAACCCAAACATTTAGTACAACATGCTTTATAGGCTCCATTAATGCCTTGCAGAAGTAATTGCATTGCGTATTTCTAAATATTCATAAACAAGTGACAAATTCAGACGGTGTAAAGTTTCTGAATCTGTTATGTTGGTGTAAATATTGAATTTATAACCAGTTTATGTCAGCACTGATGGCTTTCCAGTTGTTTTTCCATCTCAATCTCAAGAACACCAGGAGGAAATTTCTTCATAATTGACTCTAAGACAAACTGACTAAAATTATAATGTCACAGGTCGCTGTGGTGTTAACGTATGCACATTTTTAACATCATATGAGCTTTTCATTTGTACCTATCAGTACCTCTACATCATAACACCCCAGTGCACACAAACTTTCCTAGATGAATTATTAAATAATATTTTATTTGCCAGGTACTTTGTGACAAATAAATAGCTGAGCACTATAATCAGATGCTTCTCCAGTGAGTTTGTCATCCTCATGAACTACAGCTCCATCGTGCTGGGCTGCACATGGCAACAGTAGTCCTTGTTCTGCTCTGTAGCATCACTGTTCACCACCCGCTGCAGGCTCTGGTAAAGTGGTGCTCCAGCTCACAGTTGACCTTCGTAGCAGTGGACAATCTGCCGTTGCAGGCTCCAGTCCAAGACGGTGGAGTTGGAGTATGTCGGGATGAGCTCCTCTCTGTAGGAAGCAGCTGAATGAGATCAAGGACAGCTACAACAGCGCCTCGGTCATCGAGGGAGCTGGTAGGGAAAATATAATACGGGAAGAGCGAGGGGATATTCCACTAGTAAATTGATCTCTCAGAAAGATAAAATGCTAAAATGAGTCACCAAATACACTTGTTTGACCACTAAAGTAAAGTCTGTATGTGGAAAATAATGTTATATGTGTCTGGACAGACATGGATGGAAAACGTTCAGCTTGACTGGTTAGTAGAGGCTTGGAACTGAGTTTTTCAGGTTAGTTAGTTAAGATATTGTAGCTGTCAAAAATTCACTGGTTGGTATGAATGGTTTCTCCCACCTGCCCATTTCTGCAGTGCAATTCTGGGGCCAACGTTAGGGTCACCAACAGGTATGTTAAAGCCTGCCTGTAATTACTGAGTACGGCATTTGGCACGTCTAAATTTTGCCATTCCTGAGATGGGGAGGAGGGTCACAAAATATTTTGATCCTCAAGTGGATGTCAGAGCTGTAAGAAGGTTAAGAACCTCTGACACTGAGAGTGCTGAGTGAACGAACAGCCAGAGAGTCAAAAATAGAAGAAGCAAACATATCTTATCAGCCGTTTTGCACCACCCAAAAAAGACATGGTTTGCAGGAAGGTATGAGACAAAAGCAACTGAGAACTGATTGTTTGACTCGTTATTTAAGCACTATTTTGGAAAGACTTGTGGATTAATTTTTTGTACCTTATGCAGCAGATACTATACAGTGTTTTGCTATGAAAAATACCAATCCAAAGTTAAAAATATCCTCCAGTATTAACATAATACTTCAGGGGAAGAGGCAGCATCATGACACCATCACCCTCTGCCCCACCCTCCCACTTCTTCTCTTTCAAGACATGATTATCCTCGCGGTCACAGCCACATTGTCGTCATGCCTTACTTTACTCCTGACCCCCAGACTCCATTCCCTCACAATGGCAATTTGCTGGACAATGACATCATGGGCCCCACCCGTCGGTGACCTGCTGGTTAAGTAGGACAGACTGGATTTAAGATGCACGCACACACACAAAGACAAATATGGTGCACTGCCCACTGACGCCAAATCAGGACAACCTTTAGTGTGCATGTTTGCTGCAGGGTGTTTAATGTATGTTCTCAGTGAAAGGGAAGAAATGGGGAGATATTTGAGAGCTCTCAGTCAGCAGGTGAAATGCACACTACTTGTCTCGTCTTTCTGTGTGATCCTAGGAGTGTGTTTTTTTTGTTTGCCCATAAAGCATGAGTTGCATTTTGGCCAATTTTTGTATGCTGTGTTTTATTTTAGCCAAAGAAGCAGTACAGAGTGGTCATTTGAAATAAATATCGTGCAATTTTATTTTATATCATGTTTAAACAGCATTCACTAAAACTTTGACTTGGTTTGACTTAGGTTTTTATAGAAAAAACAATATATGTCCCTCAAAGTAAGTTATAGATCAGTATTCTTTGGTATCGATACCAAACTCAGGTATTGAATCTGCATTAACATTGAACATTGTGAAACAATACATGTAATTATCAGCAGTTTTAGTCAGGTGTTGTTGAGATAATGCTGCGTTACATTTGAAGTGGGAAGCCAGAAATCCTGAATTCCTAGGTGGAATTTTCAGCTGGAACTTCCTCTCAAGTTGGACTTTCCTCTCAGAAAGTCAGAGGCAGCCGCACCAACCATGACTCTGCAATCGAAAGTGGCGGCAGCATGCGTAAACAATAAGTAAAACTGTAGAACATGTAATCTGTACTACCACTGTTGTGTATTTGTGACTCACTATACAGAGAGAA
This sequence comes from Paratilapia polleni, assembly GCA_015106735.1. NCBI lineage: Eukaryota > Metazoa > Chordata > Actinopteri > Cichliformes > Cichlidae > Paratilapia > Paratilapia polleni. Next base: position 37,049 of record VUQI01028732.1, on the reverse strand, counting down.
CCGCCCAGGCTCTATCCATGAACGTGCTGCAGCAGCATTTTCAAGCGCAAAAACCCCCCAAAACAGGCATTACATTGTATTCCAGGTATTGCCAGTAATGGCTGAATGGCTCTAACTTCTTAGGGAGCAAAACATTAGCTTTTTTCTGACCTCTGGGACACAGTCAACTCGGGTGTGATGTCCCTGCCAGCTCTGACATCTGACTTTCGATGTACAAGGAATGCAGCATTGAACCCAAAGCTGCAGTCTGGGTAGTTAACTTTCTTCACAAATTGTACTATTTAAGTCAACTAGTAAGCAGCTATGATTTTGTTGAGAAACAATCGTATTATAAAAGCTTCTTTCAGCCGCTCCCGTATTCACAAGCGGTTGCAACCGCAGATGGATCTGCATATTTGATCAGGCAGATTTTTACACCAGATGCCCTTCCTCATGCAACCCTCTCAGGGATTTGTGCCTCCTCTTGATCGCAAACCGGGGATCTGTTCCATGTTTGGTGAATGTGTAAACCACTACACTATGGAGCCACTGGAAAGAGTTATGTTATACTGGTGTTTTTCCAATTTCAAAATTATAATCAATTTTTTCATATTATTATAATAAAAGTAGTTAGTAGTTACCTTGGTGATTAAGTATAAATGACAGATATTAGTTGAAATCAACAAGTTAGACACTCATTCCCACAATATCATGGTTATAATCCTATCACCCTAAAGGAATAGCAGGGTTTTTCCTGCATAGGAGAAAGTTTGGCATCCCCCAAAGGAAAATGACCATAAAAACAAATTATGAGTTCATTAACGTGGCGTTAGGTGGATTTCACTTTGGTTGGATGGAACTAGGTTAGCAGGTTTCTTTTCTCAGTGTTTTTGGTAAGCTGATCTCACAAGCTGTTGCTGGCACCTTATCCCTCAATTTGACGAATATAAAAAATGGCATCAAGCTTCTCGTTTAACTGTGCCAGAAAGCAAACTAAGAGTCCCCCCTGCCCCCCCAAAAAATCATGGATTTGTTGTTGTGAAACAGGTTAGTTTACCATTATTTCTACCATAATTATTGCTTAGAGTATGAAGGTGTTGTCAAAAATATCAGCTGATGATACCTCTAATATAATATGGCAAATTAGATCTAAAAGGGTCTAAACAAAGGTTTAAAGAAAATTGACGTTTCTGTGGCTGCATTCAAAGAAAAGGACCAACAATGATTAGCTGCATCTTCATCTCATTCTTTTCATTATACAAGATGCATTGTTTGAGTGGATCACCAACACAGGGGGTGGATTTTAATTAATAGAAAACACCGGCTCCGTCACAACATCGATTATAAAGTGATGTCTTAAATCTAATTAGATATTTTTCTTCAATCGTGTAGCAACCTTCTGCAGCTTGAATTTTTATGAAGTGTGTTTTCATCCAACGGTGACAACTGTCTGATCTACGGAGACTGCTCATCAGACCGTCTGCCAGTCCATCTGGATATCACACACATACTTGGAGTGGTTGTGATCTCTATGATGACTGAACAGGCTGGATGATTTGATCGGGAATGTCCGCTCTTGTAAATCTAATTGGCCTCCTGTCTGACGCTGCAGGGTTGTTGGACCGTTCAGTCATGGTGAGGGGCGGGCTTTGTTGCAGCCGAACACCGAATGAGAATCTTTCCCATCTCTCACCCTTTTACCTTCCCCCTTCACCGCCGCCACAGCTCGGCTCTTCTTACATTATTAGCCGTCTGTGATGTTACATTAAAGATGCATGACTCTCATGCTGTCTCACTCAGCATGGGCCTCCTGTGTGTGTCGAGTTGCTGTTAGAAAAAGGGACAAACACACACACACGCGCGCGCACACATGTTATCGTGTGAATGCGGTCGAGCTCTCTCAAAGCCGAAATTTGTTATTTGACAGATGGATGTGGGAGGCTGTCACTGAGACTAAATGCTCCTGAGAGAGACACAGAGAGCTGTCTGGCTGGACAGAGATAGCGAGCTAGATGGACGGAGAGTGGGAGGGGGTTAGCTCCACAGTATTGATATAATGCAAGCTTTGAGTGCCCCTGTCTGCCTGGTTGAGTGCTTGTCGGTGCTGCTGCATATGGTGTGTGTGTGTGTTTGTGTCTTTTATTGTAGCAGTGCGTTTTTGTGTTTGGAGTGTGAGGAGATGGAACCGATGCGAGAGAGTCAAGACTGTACGCGTGTTTAACGCTAACATCCCTCTGAAGTCCATTTTAAAATCCCCAGACACTCTGAGAGCTCAACCACACTCTGCTTCCTGTGTGTGTGAGTGTGTGTATGTGTGTATGTATCAGTGCGAGAGAGGGTTTGTGAAGCTATCCATCTCTCTGGCTTGTATCAGTGTCCTAATTGGACTAACAAGATTAATGAGGCGAACTAGATTCTCCGACTCGCCCTCCTCCCATCTTCTGTTGGTGAGGCGGGGAACCTCAGCGTCGGTGTGTGTCCGCACACGCAGTCGATCCAAGTCACGTTACAATTCATTTAACAGGGGCGCTGACGTGGACACGATCTCCTATCACGGTTCTGTAGTGCTATCAGTGCTTAAATGGTCAGTCGATTAATCAGTTGCAGAAAATTAATAAACAGGCTGAACAGTTAATGACGTAACCCAAAAAAATGACCAGTGATAATTAGTGGAAGCCCTTCCTAAATAACCAAATAAAAATGCCAGCTTTTGGTCTAACTTGTTAAACAATCAAGGTACATCCTCAAAATAAAGCTAAATCTGGTCACAGATTGTCTGTAATTAACAAATACCAAGATTAATTAGCTACATTAATTAAACTTTCTGGCCTAAAAACACAAAGCTAACCTACCTACCTGTTACCTCTCATCTCGGTATAGCTTTAATCCGATCTACACCGATTCTTGAGGGAAACCCCAAACTCTCTGTCTCTACGTAGCCTGCTAACTTTGTCACCTTTGTTTATCTCTATAAAGAAGAGAAAACAAGAACGGAAAGAACGACAGTCTGCGATAATTCGTTACCCATTACACTTGTCATTTGAGCCATTGTTGATATAAAAACATCAGCAGAGACAGAGCAGTGCGTCACACTCTGAAAACAGTCAGCATAATATGCAACTGATGGCTGAAACACAAAGTAATACTTACCTGGCAAAAAAGCTCTAGATTTTGCTGTATTAGAGGATTTTTTTTAAAGCATTCTCTGTCTCGTTAGCCTTTAGGAGGCTAATGTTAACAAGCCTTTGTAGTTAGCTGAGGCACTTGCAAATATAACATCGCTCAGCTTTCTGAACTATAATACAAGTAAAATTCTGCCAAAATGCTTTAGGTTAAAAAAAAAAAGGGTTTGCAGCACACAAAGGCGTACTGAGTGTCAAATTGTTCCCACTTTTCTGGCAATGCTTCACATTTAATTTTCACTGTCCATTTTTGGCTCAGTTTTTTCATTCAGCAGCTTCTGGGTTATTTGTTCTGTTGGTAGTGCATCCCAGTGCATTTTATTTTATTTTATTTTATTTTTTTGCTAACAGACAAAATTGATAAAGAGGCATCTTCATGGAGTACAAAGTCAACAGAGAGCATTGTTTTCCCCTCAGGTTGGGCTCGGTCACTATCGGTGCAAACGGCATAGCAACGCAGACCTGACCAGAAATGACTTTTGAAGTATTGTATGATTAAAGTAACGGATGTACCTGTGGATGCACCTGGTGAAACACTCACTGGCTTCATAAACAGCTGGAGGGGTGTTTCATGGTCCAGAATAGCTCACTTGTGTTATGTTTGTTTTATCCTGAAAGGACTGTTGGGCATTATAGCATGACACGGTTTATGACAGTTCAAATAGAGGTGAGCGTGTAATCATAGAAAAGGAGGAGTAGTTACGTCTCATGCTTTGCCAGTTCTGTTCTGCTTCAGTTCGCAGCAAAGCCAGCATCCACTGGACTGAAACTAGCACAGCTAAAGGATAATAAGCTATGCATCCATTATGAATATTATTAGTTACATTTTCTCTTCAGTATACTGTTCATATGCGGATACTGACTCACTGTTAGTAGGAAGCAGGAATTGAACTCTTTCCAGTTCTGATATGATGCCAAACCATTGGCTACGTTCGGGAAAAAATATTGCCGTCGTCGTCTGAGATTTTCAGTCGTGTCGATTCACTTGACCAAAGTTTGTGGTTATGTCAAAAACTTTTGCAAACAGAGAAAAGCTGTTGGTGCAGCAAGCGTGAAATTAATCCGAACTGCTGCCGCTTTGCTGTTAGCTTCCTCCATGCTACGTTAGCTCTCCTGCAGAACAGCATGAAACTGAATGGAGTAGATCGGCCTGTTTTAAGATGATCTTCTTTCTGAGTCCCATCCTCCCCCTTTATCTTCATACCTGTGTCCGGAATCTGTGCACCCCTGCTAAGAAACCTGATTTGACTGAAACCCTCATTAATGTGAGCGTGCTGTGGAAAAGGTCAGTTGCAGGTGTGTCAAAAGCCAGAAGCCTCGTAAGCCAGGACTGGCCCACCAACCTGGTTTTGCAAAGTGTGGCAACTGCAGAGAAGGAGGGGACAGTATTTTGAACCAGGAAGCATTGTGTTCTTAAGAATGAATCACATCATGACAGCGGTTGTCCACAATGTGAATTTCATGCAGAGTTTTTAATCATCATCAGATTTACAGCCTTCTTACTGACAGAGACATTACTCATGACCTACAATGCCATGCTGAAGTATAATGGTTAGACCAACTACCTGTGATGCTGATGTGCTTATTTAAGTTAGAACTGTAGCGTTTTTTGGTAACGCCGTCGGCTGACTGTGGAAAAAACTGAGTTAAAATTCAGTTATTTTGCAGGTATTTCATTATCTGTTTTAGAAACGGATGATTGATTAAATATGAACACACAGTGTACTTATACTTCTTTGCACTAAGAGAAAGGGAACAATTTTGAAGTATTTTTTTAATAGGCTTTAATGTAATAGTTTTATTTTAGAGGTTCCCAAAAAGAACAAGAAGAAGAAAAGAAGATGGCCAGGACCTCCTGATTGGCTGGGGCTGTTCACTGTGGAGTTTGCATGTTCTCCCTGTGCCTGTGTGGGTTTACTCTGAGTGCTCCAGCTTCCTCCCACACTCCAAAAACATGCATATTCGGTTAATTGGTGATTCTGAATTGGCTGCAGGTGTGGATGTGAGTATAAATGGTCTGTCTGTTTCTCCTTATGTTAGCCTTGTAATAGACTGGCAGCCCATCCAGGGTGGCTCTAGTCCAACCATGTACCTAGTTGGATAAACTAAGTAGGGACCCATAATGCTATCCAGCTCGATATCATTTAATGACCAGAGAATAGTTGCATATTCCTACTAGAAAATGCCTACTACAAACAAAATGTCATCAAACATCTTGTTTTGTCCAGCCAGTAGTCCAGAATTGAATAATTGTGCTTTAAAAGTTACTCAAATGGTACTCTGTATAGACGTTTTCTACTCTTACCGAGCAGCCAACGTGCTTTTTAGACTATAAGCTACATTCATCTACTACACACACATTGAGATATTCATATTTTTATTGTTGGACTCTGCTAGAGTAGCTTTGCATGACTCATAGATCAAAATAATTCTTTTTTATCTAATACTTGGCCTTGGTTCAGCTCCTTAATTGATTAGCCTGTCTGTGAGCTTTGTTCTGAATGGATGTCCCCTGGAAGGTTTGCAAGCGAGTATAATCCTGTCCTGAAATGACCATATTGGGGATATCCTGTCTCATTCAGGTCATACAGATTCAAGAGTAGAAAAAACTGTCTGAAACCAAGTGTTTAGAGCAGCCTGAAGGCTGAAACCTCTTTATTTGAAACTTTAGCCATTCTTAATGTAAGCGTCCACCATCATAACACCACATATGTGGTGGAACATGAGGAAACACATAACAACTCTTTGTTAAATAAACGTTGTTGTAAGATTTCTGATGCTACAGTGTTATTTTTGCTGTCATTTCTTGTAATATTTCTGACTGAAACGTGGCCTTATGTTTAACTCAGTTGACCAGTTAATTTCTGTAATCACACCAGACTGTATGGATGTTTCACTTTACACTAAGCAATCAATATATTGACTGACTGTGGGAAGCTTTTAGACCAATCTCCTTTTATCTATATGTGATGTGCTTTTTAGGCCAAACTCAGAGGTTTGCATGTATGTAAATTATGCTAAATTATGTGCTTCAGTAATGGTAGTATAAATAAACCTGGTGTAATTCTGGGTTATATCTGCATACCAAATTAACCATTTTAGATGGCATACTGTATATATCATGGTTTTATTTTATTGTTTTATTATTGAATGATTGTGTAAATTCTCTAGAAGAAATCTATCATTCTGCCAGGATAAAATTCAGAAGATATATGTTCTAATTCATCTTCCAAAGCTCATATCTGTGCAGCGGTAATTTTTATTGATTTTGGATATGAAAAATGAGCTTGAAGGCACCTCATGGCTCAAGTGGCCAGTAACTGGCGGTGTGGAAACATAGTGGCACGCTGGATGGCGTGCCACTATGGGACCCGAGCGCTAAATCAATGATGGTGCTGTCCATTTGCTCCACTCTGTTCCAAATCACTCTGCGTCCATCTTTTGGCTGAAATCCCCGCTGAGATGCGCTGTTATGCAAGAGGTTACGTTTGGGGATTAGCACATCGTATTCAAGGGTAGACATGAAGAATCCAATGGCGTTTATAGGTCACAAATCCCCTGCAGTTGCTATGTGTTAGACACACACAACAAAAGGATAATACTTGCACTCTCACATGTACTACATCTTTCGAGTCCTTTAGTGGGTTTAGCTTGAGACAGATTCCTTTACATTGGGATTTTTCAGTTCAGAGTGAAATATGCAGCAGATCCTCTCGTATGATGAGAGAATGTGTGGCATTTTTCAACATTTTTGCTTTAAAAACAACTGAAATGTGAGTTTATTGAAGTAATTGTACATGATTTGACCTGTTTTATGGATTGTTCCAGCTTTACTTGACATCAGTACCACCATAAAATGACAGCTCTTTGATTTGCTTTCTAAAAACAAGTGCTTGATTAAAGGCATATAGATGTAGAAAATATAAAGTTGAGAGTGAATGAAAAGAAAATATAACACATTAAATTAATATATTTGTTTGTATGGGTAACTTTAATTCCATGTACCTTAAAAATATCCAGTAAGCAGCTTTAAAAAAAAATACATTTATGGGAACAGGAAATATGTAGGTTAAAAAAATGTGTCATGTTTATTTGTTTATTTCAAATTAGTCCTGGAGGTAGTAGGAGTGTGAATTTCTCATCCATGTATGAATTTCTTTGATGGGATCCATGCAGTGTGCACCGATTGCTGAGGGATAGGGTGTGTGATGTGTGAAGGTATGGACTTGGTACTTGTTTGTGTACTTCGTGTCTCATGTTCAGCAACACATGGAGGCCACTCTGTGTGTGTGTGTGTGTGTGTGTGTGTGCATTGCTGCCTCCTGTGTGTGAGTCTGACTGTTGCATAAGAGGATCTGCTGCTGTCCCAGAGCTTAACTAAGGATTTAAATCTCTCTTCCTCACTCTGTTCCTGGGTCGCCTGCCTCTCCAGTGTGCTCTGTTGCACTCTCGCCGATCTCTGTGATTGCATGTGCATTGTGGGCGGCTGGTGTTGAATAAGTCTCTGTGTGTATGCAGATCACCCTTACACATGAATATTTGAAAGTTTGAAATAGGCTCCATTTTTGATGGCATACTTAACTCATTATAACATGTCATTGTTTTTGCTAATAATAATGATTGATATGGTGATTTAATCAGCTGCAGGTTTGATTAATTCACTTAATTACACTAACTCTCATTTATGCACTTTATGTAGAGGATTAATGGATTATAACTGTACAGTACATCTCATAGTGACATCATTCCACTTCAGTCATCTTCCATCAACTAGTCATTGTTTTGGCAGCTCTTAATATCTCTGAGTATAACAGAAGACACTAATTCTCATCACGTTTACAATGCGTCAACACCTTGAGGATCAGGTTCACCAGTGATCTAAAAATAAAGAGGTTTGGATGAGATGTGACTTTGTCCGACATGCCAGTGCTGGAGATTTGTTGGCTGCAAACTCCTCACAGCTCAGGAGAGCATTTTGCCAAGGAGCTCATTGGACTCTGCTGAGGAGGGATTTGAGCGTTTTACTATCAGCAATTGATCTAGTATATTTGTTTAAATTGGATTTTGTAGCCATAATCGCTTCGATTGCTGCTGTGCATAATAACAGCATTATAACCCTTATGTTCATATGTAGAAAGTTAATGTTATACCTTAGTAATCGCTGTATGGAAATGATCTTGGCCTGCACGCACTGCGTGACCAGTGTTATTTAGCAGGAAGGGACTCTTGCCATTTGGTTTAGCTTACCTGTTACAGGAAGTGATTGCAAACAATATGCATGAAACATGGATGAATAACTGCTCATTTTTAACCATTAGAGAAGCTGAGGCTTATGTTGACTCAGTCGTATTCCGTTTCTAAAAATTAACATCTAGAAGTTGCACAATGTCCTCTTACGTACACTAATACTAGTGAGTTGCCTTGAACCCATGTTTCCATTTTGGTGGCTTTATTTTCCTAATTAAATATTCAAGTTTGGCCCAGGACCAGTTTTTCAGGGGTATTTTTTGGACCAACAAACCACACAAGTACCAGTACATGGAATAAACCAGTAAGACCACCTGTTATTGTCATTATTGATTAAAGTGCTGATTATTTTCTTAATTAATCAATTAACTGTTTAGTCTAAACTTGGAATGTTGCTGTGATTACTTTCCTATTCAATTAAATTTGGAAAAAAAAATTAGATTAATTGACTAAGACCCGTCACACAGGCCTAAGGACTGGTTGGCGACCTCCTGGCAACCACTGGTCGCTAGGGAAAAATAAGTATTTCCCAACTGGTTGGCGAGTGGTTGCTGGCAGTTGCTGAAATCGCTGAACTCGATTGCTGACCCCCCCTGGTAACCACTGGTTGCTAGGGAAAAATATGTACTCTCTGACCAGTTGGCAAGTGGTTGCTGGAGGTTGCTTGCTGTAACTAGGTTAAATTAACCATAAAGAGGTATACGGTGCTGCACTCAAGACATTCATGCATTTGCTTTGGTCACTGGCAGATTGCTGCGGTCTCCTCTAGTTTGCATGGAACATGCTGACTTGTCACCAACCACTTGCTAAGCGGTGGTGGACCTGAAAAGTGCGTCGCAAATTAGAAACAGAGACCTTTTGCCTTCAAAGTAAAAGTTGTGCCTTACCACTCAAACTGACACGTTTCAAAGGGCACAACTTTTACTTTGAAGGTGAAAGGTCTCTGTTTTCGGTTTGCGTTGCACTTTTTCAAGTTTCACTACCGCTTGGTGGTTAGTTAGTGGGTGTTTCCACACTTCCATGCAAACTACGGGCGGCTGCAGCAATTTGCTGTTGACCAAAGCAATAACAAGGAGGTTTTTGGTGCAGCAACCTCTTTGCAACTAATTTCTCCCAGAGACGGCTAGCAGTCTCCAGGAACCACTTGCCAACCGGTCAGGGAACACACATTTTTCCCTAGCGACCAAATGTTGTCAGGGGGTCACCGATCGATCTCTAGGCCTTTGTGACTGTGGCCTGAAGGTGACAAAACTGTTAAAATTGAGCACACTTTAGAGGGCAATGTTAAAGATTGTTTAAAGAAATGTCATATTGCATGTGTATTTAAGAGCGTTTTGAAACAGGTACTCAAAATAAAAAAAACCAAAACAAGTTGTGTTATAATGGCTGCATTATGTGTGATGCAGTGCACTGTGCATAACAGTGCACACGCATTATGTCATATTGTTTTTCCGATTGTGGCCTCCTTTCCATGCAGGTTAACATACACAAGTGCTTTTCTCCCAGTTAATTGTACAACCCCAGTTATCATTTTCTAGATGAAGATACTGCAAAACTGTGCTGGTTTTAAAAGATATCATCTGTCCCACTGTCTAACTTACTGTTTAAGAGCTGCCGTCTGTCAAGGCTGCATAATTGTGTAGTAAATCTGGTGTCAACCAACGAGAGCAGGAATGTTTAATAGTGTCGTCGATTACTCGTGCACATCCCTAGTGTCAAAACCAGATGATAGTTGCAAATACCTGCAGCCAGTAGTCCAGAACATAGACATAGCCACTGTGTTGTGACGTGATTATTTTGGACTTTGCATTTTGAAGCCCCAAGCTTAGCGTTGTCAGCTAACGATAATGGTAAATGGACTGGTACTTATATAGCGCTTTTCTACTCAGTTTCTGTGTACTCAAAGCACTCTATACTACAGGCCACATTCACCCAGTCTCACATACATTCATACAGCACTTTTCTTTACACTTAAGTGCTTACTAACATTCATACACACACTCACACTCCGATGAATGCATCGGGAGCAACGTGGGGTTCAGTATCTTGCCCAAGGATACTTTGGCATGCAGACTAGGGGAGCCAGGGATCGAACCACTGACCTTCCGATTAGTAGACGACTCGCTCTACCTCCTGAGCCACAGCCGCCCCAAACGATAGCAAGCTGCATGCACAAACAGTACAGGTGCAACACAGAGGCACATATATTTGCTAATTAGTGGTAACATACTATTAAAATACTACAATTTCACTCACTAAAAGTCAAGCACAAACCAAAGATGGTCAGTACCAAATAGCAAGCCATATTATTTGTAAGATAATTTCATTAAAATGCTCCAAAAGGCTGCAAAAGCACAAAGACGATCCAGAGGTCCAATTCAGTGACTCCACACTATTTCTCACCTCAAACATACTTCTTTTATTCTTCTCACCAATTCATCCAGCACATGAATGAGTATTTATTTAAAAATCAAGTTCAAACAGACTTTTTACTTTAGTGAAATAGAAGTGAATTAAAGCACAGCAGTGAAAGATGTGGCTTGAGTGTAGCAGTGGGTAAATATAAACCAGTTGTGATTCTGTGCTGTTCATCAGTGCAGTTGAGTTGAAATTGACAATAAAAACACAAGTAAATGTCAGCTGTGATACTATAGAGTGTGTTGAAGTGAAGGTGGTGGTAAAGGTGATGAGGATAATGGCGTTGCTGAGAACATGGTGACGGGCGTATAGGCAACCAGGGCATGGCTGTCCTATCTTTTACAGAGTGTCAGAGAATAGCAAAACATATGTTACATTTCCTGAAGTCAAGATTATGACCAAAGATATTTAGTTTGCAATCGCATAAAAATAACTGAACTTCTAGATTAGATTTACCCAAGTAGGATTGTCCCCTTCCCATCTTCCCACTGGCTGGTGTTTTTATTAATATTGTGTACAAGAGTACACATGCATGAACATTTAAATGATGCTTGCTTACACAGAAAAATCCAGCTGATGCTGTTCTTACAGCCAACTTTCCAACTGAGAATTACTTCATGTTGCTGCTGCTCCTGTTTTCTCTCTCGCCTGTCTTCAAACCTCATCTGTCATGCAAGGGAAGCAGATGTGAGTGTTGAAATCTGCTCGCATACACAGATTTCTCATGAGACGTGCGTTTGAAAAAGGGAATGACAGTCGAGTAATGTTGAGGTTACGTCTTCATCGATGGCTGATTTTCTTTCATACGTGATGCATAAAGCACCCAAGTATGCCTAATCCAGACCCCTGTCCGCCTAATCCAGACCGACTCGGGCATGGTTGTACTGTGGCTGGACACGGTGCAGTCAGACTAGTGCTCAAAACTGAGCGGAACTTAATGGATATGGTTAAACATTTTTATTTGTATTCAAGAGCCATTTCGAACTCTTAATCATATTCTTCAGTAACTGAAACATATTTGAAATGTCGTAGTGCTTCCCGTCGTACACACACAGTGTCAGATTAGTTTGGCGTGTGTGGCTAACTTTATCAGTGCTAGCCGCCTTCTTTTCTCGCAGGTTAACATCCTGCGCGATCCTGCAGAATGTGGCTATTTGTTGCTGCGGTCAGGTGGTTATATGGCAGTTAGTGACGACAGCCTACGTACAACCGTTCATTTTCTATACAAAACACTGCAGAACCGCGCTGGTTAGCAGGGCTGTCATCTGGCTTACTTTCTACCTTCCTTGTTTACAACTCTGAGGGAAAGTTGTAAATAAGCTTGTTTTTAACTTTTTTTTTTACAACTTTGCCTCACAGAGATATATAGAGAGAGATAGACCCCTCTTATATTAATTTACAACACCTACAATTAATAGGTGTTTATACAGTTTGACATTGCATATGAATAATTAATTTTAATTAACTTGTGGTGCCAACTAGCGAGGGCGGCAATGTTTAATCATCTAGTCAAGTAACTGCACACCCATAGCACCCAAAGAAATGCACTACCATTGACAAGCTGAACTTGTCAATGAGAGATGTTTGACTTTCTGAAGTGTTTCATTCATAACGATAATTGGAGCTTTTTGGCAATCAGCGAACTGACTGACACATCATTCTCCAATCAACTCTAAAGATACGGCAGTGTCCTCAGCAGAGATGCCGGTGCTGCGTATTATGCTGGTGTCTAAAACCCCATTTCATTTTACACCAGCTATTAACATGCGTTCTGTACTTTTATATCCTGCTTGAATGTGGATATAAAAGCAGGCACATTGCTGTCTGGACACTGTCCTTGAAAATTTCCTCTTTGAGGTGTTTTTTTTTCCACACAAATGCTATAAAATGATGGAGACAAACTCTCCTTGCCAAAGGCAAAAAAAGGTTGAGCCAGTGCAGCGGTATCACCTCCTGTGTGAAATTTGCCGCTCCACTTACCTACTTACCTACCCGAAATAAGAATAAAGATAGTGGTGCCTTTGCATTTGTAGTATATTGTGTATAATAAATTTGTAAATGCAGATAATTACTTTATCCATAATTGCAATGAATACTAGGAGCACATGGGGGCTATAACAGTGTAATAATAATAATAAGGAGTGTTGGGGCGGGGTGTAATTCTAGTCAAGATAATGACCTCTTGCATGTGCGCTGGTGTGTTTGTTTGTGCTGGAGGACTGCCCCCATGCTGTACTCACTATTCAGCTGTGTTATTTCTCACTGATTTACTCTCCGCTCCTTTCTTTCTTTGTCCGCACAGATTGACTTGGAGCCGGAGGGGAAGGTGTACGTGGTCATTGATCTGTCCGGATCCTCCACTGAGGGTAAGATCACCACAACACACTATTATACAGAGTCTGAAACACACAAAAACACACACGCACTCACAAAACACTCCAGTGTCACAGTGACGCCAAGTGCAAAGCTGGCGGTAACAAGTGTGGAAAGGTGGAATTCATATCAGATAATAGGCTGCATGTATTTTCCAACCTTACTGCAATTTAATGTAACTTTATTTAAGATCTCAGAAATTTTTAGTTAACCACTAAAAATTTAGGGATTATTTTTTTTGCAGTTATTGCCTCAGCTGCAAACTGTCAAGTGAGCTGACATGACTAAAAAGTTGCGTTCCTTATGGGCTTCTTCCTCTCTCACCAACTTTGATAATGTTATGTTCAGTTTAAAATTTATTGTAAGGTTTTTTTTGCACTTACTGTACCGTAGTGAGTTTGTCCATCAACTCAATATTGCTTTCAAATTATGAATGTCTTGTGTGCTTCACAAAGACAGACACGCAACGATGTGCACACAATAAAACTGTGAGCAGGACCAAAGAGTGTGACTGTATATGACAGAATTATGCAGTAAAGACTCTCACACTGAGCTGAAATAAAACAAGTATAAATAAAGTAGGTGAATAACATAAAAAAGAAATTTGGTCCCATTGTTATGTATAATTTTTCTAATACTGATTTCTATACTTAGGTTGTTACGTTATGTTTTACAAAGTATAAAAACACTTTTTAAGTTGAGCCTGATGTTGCCTTCAGATAGAACAGAAAAGGAGGAGGAGACGGCCCAGATGTTGCTACGTTTTTTTTTTTTTTAAAGTCCTGCACCTAAGAAGATCTACACAGCAGCTTGAATAATCGTCATGGGCCTCCACCACAGTGGCAGGGCTGCGGGGTGCGACCACACATATAAGTACTATTGGTCCATAGATAATTAAGACAAATCTGTTAACTAAGATTTGTCACCTTAGTTAACAGATGTTTATGTATTTTCCTGACATTCTGGCCCATTTGATAAACAAAAATGTGTGTCAGTGTTGAGTAAAATAACTCCCACTTTAAATAAATACTGGTTAAAAATATTTTTATCACAATCCTGATGATTTTTCTTTCATGGAAGGGCAAATGTTTTATAAGCAGGAAAAATCAAACCGCAGTATGAAAAGGGTTTCTGAGAGAAGAAGTTCCAGGTATTTTGGATAGAACAACGTCTTTTCTCTGGGTGCATCCTTGCCAGTCCCCTGCCTTGAAGTGTAAAAAAAACCAAACCCCAAGCCCTTCCTGTTTTCCTAGAAAGCTTCAGAGCTCACAGACCCTTCTCTCTCTTTCTCTCTTTTCCCGTCTTTGCGTTGACTAAACACGGAAACATAATTTTTCTAATACCGATTTCTATGCTTATGTGCCTGTTATGTTATCTTTTATAAATAAAGATAAAAGAATGATAAAAGAATGATTCTCAGGATTAGATTAATTTAATACTGGTATTGACAGATACCCAAAGCCAAGTTATCAGCATTGTTATAAGAACTGAAAAAAATTGTATCCTTGCTAAAGTTCATTAGACACTGAAATCTGAGAAAAAATAGCAGCTATCATTTTAAAACAAATGAAGCTTTGTATATTCAGGTGCCTCATTTGAAACCGCATTAACCCTCTGAGGTCTATGTCAATATTATCAGTGACGACACTAACCCTAACTCTGACCCTAGGCAATCAGAGTATGTAATTTAAAAAAAAAAAGTTCTCCTAAGTCTTGGCAATCAGGGAGCCAAGAAAATATTCATTCTAATTGACACATATAAAAAACTATTCACACGTTTCCCAAATAAGCCTGTTTTGCCCTTCTCTAAAACATAGTGTGGAGAATACCACCTATGATGACTGATTGTGTAATAGGGCAAACATGGCAACGGACATTTTCCTCACCCTGGCAAATAGGAACATTAGCAAATAATGCTAGCAAATATTTTCTTTCATTCTGCTTTTGGCTCTGATTTTTCTCTATCTGTCCAGGTGTTTGTAAGTGTTGGTAAATGCTTTGACTCGGGGGTCTTAGATGCTGAGCAGGTAGTGTACAGTGTGTTTGAAAACCCGCTTTGTTGTTTTGGTAGAAAAATAAGTTGATGAGAGCGTTAAGAGTGAACCAAAACAATAAAGCTGTTGGTTAAAGGATTAAAAACATAGCTCAAAGGAGCCAAAATGTTCCACAGAGCTGAAGGAACTGCATACATACTGACATTTGACCAGTTTTTGACATGAATGTATTGATTGGTGTGGTATGTGTGGAGGTGAAGAAGAGTGCAGGCAGGGTGGAGTGGATGGAGAAGAATGTCCAAAGTGAATTGGTGAAGATGGTAGTGATGTTAGTCCATGAGGATGGATAGGGTTAGACATGCGTTCATCAGAGGCACGGGTCAGGCTGGACTTTAAGGGGACAAAATAAGAGAGGCGCTATTGAGTTGGTTTGTGCTGTGGAGAGACACTGAGTAAACTGGGAGAAGGGTGCAGAAGGTGGAGCTGCCAGGCAGGAGAAAAAAAGGCCAAAGAGGGCATTTGTGGATGAAGTGGGAGAGGACATGCGGATGGTTGGCATGACAGACAAATATGCAGAGCACAGGAAGAGATGGAAACAGATGATCTGCGGTGGTGACCCTAACGGGAACATCTGAAAAAAATCTACAGGAATATATTGATTAGTGCAGCTTCTAACCGGTTTAGTTTTGGTATGCGTGAACAACAGCTGTCCTTAATGTTAATTGTGTTATTAGTCATGCTCATTATATTTTTCTGTGTTGAAAGTAGCTAATGATGCGTAATAATGTAATGCAACACGCCATATTCAGCCATCCTGAATTCCTCCCACATAATGCATTTTATATGTGGAAAGGTCTGTCAGTAAGTACTGAATCATAAAAGATTAATGCAACTTATTAATAATAAATCAGTCATCAATTTTATTTCATCATCAGCTCATTGTGTAGCTTTCTAGCCCTCGGCTTGCTGTTTTAACAGCATTGTTTTCAGCTGCAGCAGGCAGCTGTTTTGTTTTTGTGTGTGTGCGTGTGTGTGTGTGTGTGTGGAAAAGCTCTAAAAACCCTCTACCTGCCCAGCACTGAAAAGCAGACAGACTGACACAGTTAGTGACTAGCTGGTAAACATCGTGGATATTTTAGCAGGTAAACAGAAAGATATTTCCCTTAGGGGTTTTGAGTGAATGTTGCACTCACATCTGCCAGGTGCAAAGACACACAACTCAAAATAAACGATAATGTTGCTCTGTAACTGCTGAGTGTGTAAATAAGCGCGTCGGCACACTGAGCAATTTTCCGTTGATTAGATGTCTAAAAGACGTCTAAATGGTACATAGCTGCCTAGGCTGAAATTATACTTACAAGCAGGAATTGTACCTGTAATCCTGACGTTGCTACAACAGCACTTAAAGTACTGAACGAATCAGCTGCTGTATGAAAGAAACACACACCACAGCCTTATGTTGCTTATAGGAGGGGCAGAGGGTCAGTCATTAGGCAACCCAGAGGCTCGTAGGTATGATGAGGTGGGAATATAATTTTTATATATATTAAGGATGTGCATGACTAGCCTACAAACAAAATTTGGTTGGGGCAGAATAGCAATGTCCTCTACTGGTCTGTTATGTCTCCTTTATGTTTCAAATTGCGTAATACTAATGTGAAAATGTATGGTACCATCTCATCTCATTACGCTGTACACATTTTATCGCCCTATGCCTGCTAGTTAGTTAGTTAGTTGTTCATCTTGAGGCTTCACGATAGGACTTTGCTAATGTCACAGTACCTGCGTACGTCTTTCATATACAGTCTGTGATGAGCCGTCACACAGAGCAGAAAAGAGGAGAGGCGATGACCCAGATGTTGCTATGTTTTTTAAAAGTCCTGCACCTAAGAAGATCTACACAGCAGCTTGAATAATCATCACGTGTCTTCAACACAGTGGCAGGGCTGCGGGGTGCGACCACACCCATATGTACTATTGCTCCATATAAAATTAAGACAAAGAGTCTTTGTCACCTTAGTTAACAGATGTTTATGTATTTTCCTGACATTCTGGCCCATTTGATAAACAAAAATGTGTGTCAGTGTTGAGTAAAATAACTCCCACTTTGTTGGAAGGGCAAATGTTTTATAAGCAGGAAGAATCTTGAGCAGAAATCAAACCGCAGTATGAAAAGGGTTTCTGAGAGAAGAAGTTCCAGGTATTTTGGATAGAACAACGTCTTTTCTCTGGGTGCATCCTTGCCAGTCCCCTGCCTTGAAGTGTAAAAAAAACCAAACCCGAAGCCCTTCCTGTTTTCCTAGAAAGCTTCAGAGCTCACAGACCCTTCTCTCTCTTTCTCTCTTTTCCCGTCTCCTCTGTTTGCATTGACTAAACACGGAAACATCTAGAAGATCTCTATCAAGTTAGCCTCTCCACACACATTCTCTCACTCACATGCTGCCTGATAAGAGTGATTTTCACCTGCACCTGTGTATCCTCACACCTTGTTATAAATAGAAGCAGCTCTCTGCCCTCCGGTGAAATTGTGCACGTATATATATCTGTCAGTGTGCGCTTGTGTGAGGGCGGTGGGATAGCCTGAGCAGGGGAGGGTGCAGCAGTATAACACAGAGAGCAGTAGAGAGTGGAGATAGAGGGAGTGCATTCTTAAAATAGTAAGGTGAGATTGAGCCACAGATTACATACAAACACACACACAGTCTCAGGCATCCATGTCAAGCCCTCCTCATCGACGATTGGACACTCGGCTGTGACCTCACGACCCACTCTCTCCGCCCACTCCTGAACTTCCTCCCTGAGTTCAGCTGGCTTGAGAGCTCCTCATGTTAATGTATGCTGATAAAAACAAATGGTGTGTGTGTGTGCTGATAGGAGGGATGGAGAGATGGGGGGTGAGAACTAGAGGAAGAGGTGGTATTTTTAGCAGATTTATTTTTTTCTCCTACTGCAATCTGTTCTCTGCAGCTTCAGAGGCTGGAAGGATGTGTTCCTCTCCTTTTTTTTTCTTCCTCTTTTCTCCTCGACTCTCCTCTCCATCCTCCTGCATCTGTTGTTCTCAGGAAGTGAATAACAATAATCTGACCTAATCTGGCCATCTGTAGTCTCTCCCTGTGTGTTTCTTGATCGCTGCTTTTGCTTTCTTCATCAAATTTTCTTCCTTTCAGAATCCTTAAATGATAACCTTGGCGATACTCGCATCCTTAAAATGACAACGATAACATTTCAGGCTAGACTTTTTCCTAAACAAACTTATCATTTTTCAGTGCAGTCTGTTTATCTAAATTTAAGAGACAATTAACAGAAAATGTTCAATGCAGTCAAGAAATAAA
>VUQI01028732.1:0-15944 GCA_015106735.1 Paratilapia polleni | reverse complement strand
TCCTCGGCAACATGATGCAAATGATCCTTATTTGTACAAACGGTCTCAGGAAATAAAATCGAAGCAGCTCACTGATGTGTGTGAATACTCTCAGCCAAGACTGACTCAGAAATACACAAAAACTCAGACATTTCTTTGCAGATTAAATAGTGATGCCAATTTGTTTCCAGTTTAGATATGATACAGATGCCGTGACTTCATCTATCTGATGATAGCGAGTACCGACCTGATACCAGTGTTAAATTAATAAGCTGTATTTATCTCTGTGAGGGAAAGACTGGAAATCATTCTTTGTCTGCAAGACAACATCAGGCTCGACTTAAACATTGCAAGAATGTTAATTTACTGAATTTCTATTTATTAGTAAAATGACAGCAGGCCCAAGAAATTAAATGTATTCATCTAATTTACTTGCACGAGTCTCCTTTCAGCTCAGTGTGGGAGTCATTAAGCTACTGCATACTGCAGTCATTTACAGCTGAGCTAGTTTGTACTTTTTCCTGCTTGCACACGCGTCACATGTTGACAACAGCGTGCTATGTTACCATAAATACAATAAAAGCTTCCCACAGGTGTTACACCGGACCAGCCTGCTTCTAGTTTCTGCTTTATATAAAGTTTCTCAGACCGAACATTGTCGGTGAAAGTGAAAGTCTGACCTTCTCAGTCACGTCAGCTCGCTTGACCACAGTTTGCAGTTAAGCAAAAACCTTTGACAAACAAAGAAAAGCCGTCGGCGTAGCGAGTGTGGAAAACCTCCAAACTGCCGACCGTTTCCTGTTAGCTTCCTCCATGCTGTGTTAGCTCTGCTGCTAGCTGCTTTGTGTTCTCCATTCGTTTTTTTAGTTTTCTTTTTTCTTTTTTTCTTTTCAGTTTAGTTTAGTTTAGTTTCAGTTAGTTTCCAGAGTGAGCTTTCATGCTGCAGTCTAGTTATTATTATTATTATTATTATTATTATTATATGGGTGGTATGTTTCAGGGACAAGATGTAAGAAGTCCAGAACAGGTATTACAATGCAAACACTTCACAGTCATGTGTACATCCCAGTCTCAGTAAACATAACACACCTTCTAATACCTGTTGTGTTGACAAATTTGACCAAGACTAAAGCTAAAGACATTTCCTGTATATTTTCTGTTTTCTATTAGTTAGTTTTAGAAGCACACGATTGTGTTTGTTGTAAACTCTGTTATTTTTCTTTGAGTTTTTGTTTATTTATATGGACTGGACTTGCATTTATATAGCGCTTTTCTAGTCTTACTCTCTCAAAGCACTCACGCTACAAGGACTGTTTGCCTTTTCACACACTTACATACGACTTAAGAGCTTTATCTAGCTTCCATCTACACCTACGGCCATTTCAGATTCACCAATTAACCTAACATGCATGGTTTTGGACTGTGGGAGGAAGTGGGAGTTCCTGGAGAGAACCCACGCAGCCACAGGGAGAACATGCAAAGCCAGAACCTTCTTGCTGTGAGGCGACAGTCCTAACAAATGCTCTACTGTGCTGCCCCATTAGGTAACCATAATAACTTTTTTTGTTTCTCTTTACTCTGCAGCTTCAGGAACCAACGAGAATGAGGAGCGTGTGTTTCGCGAGAGGATTGGCCCTCGCCGGCGACAGGGCGCCGTCCGCAGACGCGTCCATCAAGTCAATGGACACAAGTTCATGGCCACCTACCTTAGACAGCCGACCTACTGCTCACACTGCAGAGATTTCATCTGGTAGGTGACACACCAACATGACGAACGCATCTATCTGATCTGCGCTGCTTGCTGTAATGCTGCAGAAATGCTGACTCCTCTGTGTGTGATCTGATAGGGGCGTGCTGGGAAAGCAGGGATACCAGTGTCAGGGTGAGTACTTTTCTCTGGCACACTCCAATTTCTCAAGTAACATTGCACATCATTTATTATTCAAGCATGAGAACACAAGAGGGATTACATGTTGCTGAGTGACAGCTGTGATTTGGTCCCACGCCATCACCCAGAGCCACACATTTACAGCGTTACAAATAGTATTAAAAATTACATGGATGTGCTTTTTTCTCTTTGCATGCAAAAATCCTAAAAATGCAACTAGAAGTCAAAATGTTACAGACTCATTAATGTACTTCATTACTTCACTCCATATTATTATCATAATCATGATCACAGTTCTGCAAGATAATATGTACGCTCAGTGCAGGTGGAGGACGTTATGCAGCTTATCGGTGGAAAAGGTGACGGTGGAGTGGTTGAAACTGTGCAGCCAGCAAAAGTTGTGCCTCTCTTAACTTTGCTTTAACGTGAAAGCAGTTTTTCTACTGTTAACCTCACATTTGTGGTAGCTTTACAGAGTTTTAAAATCCTCAGAGTCTCTGAGTACTCCACCTGCTAGGCTTATTAGCCGAGAATACATAGACATTATATACATCATACATTACATACATATTTTCAGCATTTTACATCATTTTAACCCAGTTATTTTATACTGAAATGATAACAGCTGACTCTTAGCTGATTGTATTCATATTATTTCCAAACCCAGTCTGATGTAGTGCCTTTCTCTTTATGAAACACTGATGGCTGTCCCACCAATGAGAATTTGGTCAGATGAGAGCAGCTAGAAGTCAAAATATTACTTAACTGAGTCATTAAGGAAGAATGAAGAAAGAGATCAACATTTCAGCCGGTCCATCTGGAGACTACAACCCTAGTGAGGGCTGTGCTGAAGTAATTTGGACTTTGATAAATAAGCCTTTAAATCCATTCATCTGGTACTCCAACTGGACTTCCTGGATCATATTTCATTGTCTCACCTGCAGCGTAAACAGCATGCCTCTATCGACACAGCTGTCTGTGTTTTAATGCAGGGCATTTTTTCCCCTGGTTTAAATATTCAACCATAATAAAGATATATTGATAACAAACCCAAACAAGAGCCTTTATTTACCTAAATGGGTCTCCACACAGCAGGTGGTTGAGCTACGCCTCTTTCATTAATGCAGCTGTCAGCAGATGGGCTCACATTTCACTTGAACCAAAGCATATTTTTATGCTTCAGGGTTGTTGTTTTTTTTTTTGCATGACAAAAATTGGGTGACCTACACAGCAACGCTGCACCTGAATGCATCCTGTGTGTCCCTGCTGATGTGCTGCTTGTCCTGCACAGTCTGTGTAGACAAAATGTTATTTATGGATGTAACTATGAGAAACTGAATTGTCCAATGTTAATGTCTGATAGTGAGCTGTGCTACCTCTGAAATTGCTCTAGTATGTATTTATTTGTTCTCCTGGCCAAGAGAGGAAGCAGCTTAATATGCAATCTAGTAATGCACACAAACAAATACACAAAATAAGTATACATACGTACAAGGTAAACAATATATTATTATGAATATTCATTATTCAGCTATTCTTAAAAAAAGTTTTCACCTTATATTTAAAGGCTTAGTTGAGGCATTTCTCAATGATTAGAGGAGGTTAGTGATTTCACTGACTTTAACTGATAATCAAATTTAAAGGATAAGTCAGTGCTCGCATCTGTCAGGATTGGTCACAAGGTCAGTAATGTCATAAAGAAATGTACGGTTGTATTGCAGGCTTCAACAGTATTGCATCTATCAGCTAATATGACACACATGATAAGAACAGATGAGGCCTTCTTGTAGCTCTTTTTTTTTGTTTGTAGCTGCAAAACTGAGATTAACATTCATTATCATAGATCTGATGTCCCTCAGCCACTCAAAGATCTTATTATCCAAAAAAATGTTGTTTATTTGACTAAATTTATTTGTGAATGCCTTTCAGTGTGTACGTGTGTCGTCCACAAACGCTGCCATGAGCTTATCATCACCAAGTGTGCCGGCATGAAGAAGCAGGAGGACACACCTGAGGAGGTACACACACCTGCAAACGTTCAGCTGCACAAAGAGTTTGCAGGATATATATATATATATATATATATATATATATATATATATGAAACCTTGAATACTTTAGCTTGTGTGTCATTTTCATGTTTTCTTGTTTGAAAAAGCTAAAGTATTTTCAAACATTATTTGCATTATTTTATCTCAAACCAAATATCTTTCACAGCCTTGCTAATAATGCATATGAATTTATTGTTGTTTTGAGGCTCGATCCCCACAGTTCCAAATAAGTCATATAGGAAAGACAAATGGACAGACACACTCACCATTGAGGCCACTGATGAATAAATCTGTTACTTAAAGTAACATGTGCGATATGTGTGATAACACTTGAGCCACATGTATTATTCCTCTGATAAGACCACGGTGACCTCTTTCTGACACCCTGTGTGTGTGTGTGTGTTCTTGTGTGTGTGTGTCTCCCTCTGCAGGTGGGTTCACAGCGGTTCAGTGTTAATATGCCCCATAAGTTCAGTATCCACAACTATAAGGTCCCCACGTTCTGTGACCACTGTGGCTCCCTGCTGTGGGGCCTCATGAGGCAGGGCCTGCAGTGCAAAGGTGAGGTTACACCGTGAGCACACAGGGAAATTCTATCATATCAGACCAGGTGCTCCGATTTGCATACTGAAGTCAAATGCTGTAAACAACAATGACACGAGGAACAGTATTTTCAATACAGTTGTAAAAACATGCAGGTCGATTATTTTTTTAATGGGGTGAAATGTTAGCATATGTGCAGAAAGGACAAGTGAGATAGGTCATTTGAGAACTTTTTTCCTTTCTACCTGTGAAATACAAGACAAAAACTGCCACGTTTAATTACATTTATGTTTAAAATAATGTTAGACCTGAAACAGTTAGTGAATTATTTGAATAGCTGAGTGGTAGAAAGGTCCTCAGCAAATATCTTCATCATCTGTTATTGTTTAATAAAGAAAAAAAAGTCAAATATTTACATAAGAAGAATGGATGAAGATTTTATTGACTAAGCAATGAATTAAAAAAAAATATATTAGAGGATTGATAGTATAATTAACCAATCATTGTTGTCCTACCAATCTGGGAGACAGTCGGCTAGTCTGGTGACTTGTTGATTGGTTGCAGCTGCCTATTTTTCAAGGTTTCCGGTGTAGCCAGCAGTTTCTGGACTAAGGTTTCCATTGCCATCTGCCAGTCATTGTTTACAAGCGCAGATCAGCAGAAAGCTAAATCACTGTCAGACAACGGTTATGTGATGCATTTCAAGAAACACCATCCTTCTTTTGCTCTCCACATAAATCTTTATTAACTTCATGCAACCGAAGCAAGCTCAAAGCCTGATTGGTCAGCAGAGCCCAGACTACAAGCAGACTACAAATGGAAACCAAAGAGCTTCCTGCGCCAAAAGGCCTGTCCCTGTAGATGCTACATACTCGTATGCAGAATCTGTTTGCAGAGATTACAGACTTTCTAAAGTCTAATCTGCAGTAGCATCCCCAGATAATGTCCACCCAATCAAACTTGTGCTTTGATATGTGCAGTCTGTATATTTAAAGTTTCACTTGTGGGGGAAAAAAATGGTTTCTATATGGTGACTATAATAAATGTATTTTAAAGAACATACTCACAGTAAAATGCCTTCAGTGAGCATGTAGGGTGTTATAGTAGGACACTTGTTTAGTGTGTCATTTTCATGTTTTCTTGTTTGCTTTGCAGTGTGTAAGATGAATGTGCACAGGCGGTGCGAGACCAATGTAGCTCCTAACTGCGGCGTGGACGCCCGAGGAATCGCCAAGGTCCTGTCTGACCTGGGAGTCACACCTGACAAGATCTCCAACACCGCGCAGCGCAGGAGGAAGGTAACAGGCCTCACTGTGGGACTGCACATGTAGCCCTTCACAAGGATGTTATTATATTTGTAACATGAAAGTATAGGAGTACTGGGAAACTCCCTTCTGCAAGTTCTGTGGCTTTATGTGTGCAGGTTTATAATGTTTAAAAGTCAGAAAATTACAATAGAGGAAAAAAAAAATACCTGAGGGGTCTTCATGTCTCACACTGAATGGTTAGAAACTGTTACAAAAAGGCATTTCCAAATATTTATGTTGTTGATGGTCAAAAAATAAGCAACAAAGAGGAAATTAAATATCTACATGTACAAGCACACGAAGAAGATGAGTAAAAAACCACATTGCTGTCTTTAGACTTGTTAGAAACTCACTCAGGGATTATTTCTATATTTCTAATTGTATATTTTTGTGTATTGTTGTATTTTGTAGCCTATATAATATTGTGTGTACCTGCTCAGGGACTGCTGATGGAAATCGGTAGTATCTGAATCTGGCACAAGCCATTCTGTCTCTTATGAGATCAACATTTTTCTGGATGGTCCCTGACCAAAAAAAAACCTAAACTAACTGTGTGAAGGCCTGCTGTTCACTTACAAAACTGGAATAATAGAACATTTTAAGGTAACAGATAAAAATTCTGGGAAAGTCTTGCTTCAACAGCAGTAGCGTCCTTGTGTCTGTAGATGTGGTTAGCTGATAGCAAACAGATTAACAAAATGAGGAACAGCATGCCAAGATCTACCCAAAGTAAATACAATACAGTGCCTCAGAAATATACAGAAATAAGTGTTTGTGACTTTTTCTTGGCTGGATGCAGTATCTTTCTCGAGGTTGGCAGGCAACCTGTGGAATCACAGATATAACGTGTTATTTAAGGAACTCTTAAAGGTGCTGGTAGGCCAAAGCCAAGCTGGCTGGTTCCCCCTTTTTTCCAGTGTTTGTGCTAAGCTGGCACAAACTTTTTGATATCGCGTGTGGTGCAGATCTCATCTAACTCCACGGGCTGCTCAAAGGGCTTGCAACGTTTTTGGGGGGAAAATTTTGTAGATGGGCAAGATTTAAAGAACAGTATTTATGCCACTCAAGGTTTTATTTAATGTGTTTCTTTGGACACCGATGGACGGAAAGCAAAAGCTGTTTTCAAACGTGAACTTGGGAGTGTCGGATCGGGACATTGTACACAGATGTCCTCACTCACATTTAGCACAAAACAGCAGATACTCTGATGATTTCTCACTACTGGAAATACTCCACGTGGTTTGGGTGAGGGAGAGCATACAGGAGGCAGGACACATGACGCCCACTCGCTCGCTGTGAATTCACCGGACTATTACCTGCTTTGTTCTCACACTGGGTCGATCAGACATCACACAGACTTTGTGTGGGAGCTGACGGCGTTGCACATTTGTGTTCTCACGTGCACCTCCGTTGGGTAATGCCTTTAAAAGTTCAGGCCTGCAGTGCATGTGTGAAAACAGCTTTAAAGCTCAGCTGAGAAACTTAGATTCACTTCTGCGACTCATGATTCAAGTAAAAGATTTTTAGAGGACAACCCAAAGGCACGGCCATGTTGACTCTCTCTCCGTCTCTCTTTCTTCAGTTGACTCCAGGGCAGGACCCTCCCCAGTCTCCTCCCGAGCTCTCTCAGACTGAGGAGAACAGCTTCACCCAGCCAGCTGTCCCCACCTCCCCCTCACAACAGGGTAACACAGCACACCAAAAGAAACACACACGTGACACAAGCAAAAAGACGTTTCAAAGCCCCTCGAGATGGGTTCTTAGCAGGAAGTGTTTTAATGTGTTCATTTTACCAGTGCGAGGTAGTCGTTCGATTTCAGTGATAATATTGTTGCTGCTTTTAAAAAAATAAGTTAAATGTTATTGTTGTTTGTAGATACAAGCTAAAATTGAATTATCCCCCACCGCCCACCGCCATTTGGTTGTCACAGTTAGTCATCATATTATCACACTTTGCAAGCTGAGAAATAAAAAGTTAACTTTCTCTTTGTGGAAGTCTTCCCATTTTTGTTTTTATCGAGCCAAACACTGATGACAACAGCACCGGTCACTGCTGTTATTTAATCGCCCTGGTCTGAGGAGTGAATCATCCCAGGTTTTAACAGAGGATGTGATCATGATTTATTTTTTTTGAAGTATATTTAAAAGTAATTGGTAACAAATGCTTTTAAAAAGCTCTGATTTCTGTATAATTGAATTGAACGCTGACTGGGAAAAAAGAAAAGGCCTGTTTTTGCTGATGTCTGATCTGCTTTTCCGATGACACCCACAGACTTGGCAGAGTTAGATCGCCTGCAGGACGCGCTGTCACTCGACCAGCAGGGACCCCAGCACTCCTCCTCTTCCTCCTCCACCACCACCTCCTCTTCCTTGTCCTCCACGGCAGGCAGGGAGAACGGACAGAGCCAGAGGAGGAGCCTGAAGGATTTCAACTTTATCAAGGTTCTCGGCAAAGGCAGCTTCGGCAAGGTGCGAGAGCTCAGAGGAGGCGTTTGAGGGGGATGTTTATTTGTTTGTTCCTCATTATGTTTATAATTAAACTGTTTTAATCAACACCCAGTTCACAGGGTCCCCTTTATTCATAACAGCTGAATTATCAGGAGACGTGAGTAATATCAGGGGAGCAAAATAGACTGACGGACATTTGCATTACATTATATTCCGGGAGCTGTTTTTACATATATTATAATTTAAATACAGCATGAAAATGTACAGTGTTTTGCATGTAGTGGCTAAAACACCTGACTCTACAGTTCTTCTTGGCTCACCTTTTAGCTCATTGCTTTCTTTTTATGGCCTGCAAATGAACTGATTTATTGCATCATTTTGACCATCTTAATACAATTTCCAGCAGCAGGTCACAATAAAACCTTTGTACAATGACTGTAGGTTACCTGCCCAACACCAACGGGTAGGTTAGAGGCTAGCCGGTGAACATACTGAGCAGATAAAGAGCCGTTTGTTTCAATCATCAGCTGCTAGAGGCCAAAAACAGAGCTAAAACAGTGAATATTTTGGCCACACTCCAATACTTCTCGATGTATAATCAGACGGTTGTTCACTGTCATATTTGCAATAACAACTAATATAATATTGTTACATTCACAACTTGTTCCCCTTAACTTGTTGCTAAATTTGTCACTTTTAAACCCCCTCTTATATTTTATAATATATATTTATGAGCCAAAACATTAGGACCATTCACTGAAGTGAATCATGTTGATTTTTTTTAATAATAACACCTGTTGAGGTCTGGGATTGGACAGGATGGATGTGGTGAAAAAAAAAAACCCTGGGTCTGAGTAACGTCAAGCCGTGTAGGGCGCTCCTGGTCAGCACTGGTGAATAGCTGTCGACAGTGGGAATAGGGTCTATATGCAAGATGGGGGTTGTAGAACGTCAAGTCGGTTTTATTTGTATAGCCCAGTATCACATTCAAAGTGCTTTGCAGACCTACAGAAATACACTGGCTGGCCAAAAAAAAGGCACACACTCTAATATTTTGTTGGACTGCCTTTAGCTTTGATGAGGCCACGCATTCGTCGTTGCGTCCTTTTGATAAGTTTATGCATATCACATCATTTACTTCCGTTCATAGTTGCATTATTTTTCTGCCAAGATCTCCCAGTGTTGATGAAGGAAGAGTGGGACTGCTGCGTAAAGTCTTCTCCAGCACATCCCAAAGATTCTCAGTGGGGTTAAGGTCTGGGCTCTGTGGAGGCCTGTTTGATGCTCCCTGAAACACTCACTTCACAATTTGAGGATAATGAATCCTGGCATTGTTGTAGTGGAATATGTCTGTGCTATCAGGGAAGAAAAAAATCCACTGATGGAAAAACCTGGTCATTCAATTTATTCAGGTAGTCAGCTGACCTCATTTTTTGGGCACATAACGTTGCTGAACATAGACCTGACCAACTGAAACAACTCCAGATCATAACACTGCCCCCAAAGGCTTGTACAGTAGGCTTTAGGCATGAAGTGTGCATCACTTCATCTGCCTCTCTTCTTACTCCGATGATCCCATCACTCTGGAACAGGGTAAATCTGGACTCAGACCACATGACCTTCTTCCATTGCTCCAGAGTCCAATCTTTATTCTGATTAGATTCAGATTAGCCTCAATGATACGTGGTTTTCTTAACCCTACACAGCCATTTAGTCCCTATTCCTTGACTTCTCTGTGCATTGTGCGTGTGGAAGTGCTTTTACTTTCACTATTAAACATAGCCACGAGTTCTACTTTTGATTTTTTATGATCTGATCTCACCAAATGTTAAAGGGGTGTCCGATCACGATCATTTAAGATCCTTTTTCCTCGAAGATGATGTGTCACCACTTCCAGGTTTTAATAATGTGTTGGACAGTTTTAACTTAATTTTAATAGTTTGATCAGTCTCCTTAGTTGTTTTCTTTCCTTAATGCAGGCCAATAATTTGACCCTTCTGAAATGGAGTAACATATTTTCCATGACCACAGGATACGTTTTCTGACATGGCTGTTTAAGAAATGAGAAGCTGCTCACTGCATCAGTTAGGGTTAGATAACCTGTCACCAGGTAAAACGTATTAATCACTGCAGTAATTTATCCGATGGAAGGCTCTTACCCATTTGCTTAGTTAAATCTAGGCGGCGGCTTTTGTTTCTTTCTTTTTGGCCATGCAGTGTAACAAGAGTAAAACATGATAAAACAAGAGAGAGAAAGTCACAACATATTCAAAACAGACAAATAAACATTAGAAAATTGCTAAGAATATCTTTGAAAGACCCTGTAAAACAGAGACAAAGAGAGAAGGTGAGAAAAAGAGGCAAAGAGATACGGCAAAATAAAAATAAAACACACGTGAATAATAGAAGCAGAAGGCTGATTAAGGAAATGTGCATCTGCTCTGTATCTACCTAAGGTACTATGAAAAGCATGTGTGAGAATGTAACTTGGAACACAAAGCATGTGAGTTGTGCCAGCGCACCAGGAAGCCTAATCCTAACCTTAAGTAACGCGCATTCGAAGCATCCTGTAGTAGGCATTACTTGTAGTGGGTTTGTCTTGTGGGTTTGTCTTGTAGTCTTGCAGGCTGCGGATAGATACGCTTGGTCCAAGGAAGAATAAAGTGTAAACTGGTGACAGGGTGTTGGGGGATGTGCTGGAACAAGGGCTGCCCGAAGCTTACAGGAATTAAAGGATCTTTGTCTTGGTGCCAAAAAAACTCCAGGGCACCTTTAAAGGTCTTGAGTCCGTGCCTCACCGGGCAGTGGTGGTCATAGTGCTTTGGCTTGTCTGTGTAAACAGATTTCTGCAGCTGGTTTTTTAAAATGTCCAATCTGCATTGTACACATCATTTTCAAGGTTGAGTAGGCTGAGAGTCAAATCAAGTTTATTTCTAGAGCTCATTTCAGGACACAAAATGTTGACCAAAGTGCCGTAAGTGCGTATAAAACAAACACTGCCTATCTGAAACAGTGTGTATAATAAATAATGAGCAAGTCATTGCTTACACATAAAAGCAGATGCCTCCTGATTTGTGTTTACAATAATTCTGAGTTATGATTCAACTGATATAAATCCCATGTGGTACAAATGCTTCACTTCATCAACCTGCAACTATGAATTGTGCACAGTTGTAATGCAAGAGGCATACAATCCAAACACCCACAGATAATGAATGACCTCATAAAAAAGTGTTAACTCAGAGAGAGTGGAATAAACAGTGCGAGCAGGTGATTCCACACTGCACATCTCTTATCCAGGTGATGCTGGCGGAGCTCAAGGGGACAGAAGATGTTTACGCCGTCAAAGTTTTGAAGAAGGACGTGATCCTACAGGACGACGACGTGGACTGCACTATGACTGAGAAGCGCATCCTGGCCCTTGCACGCCGACACCCCTACCTCACCCAGCTCTACTGCTGCTTCCAGACACGGGTAGGACCACGCAGCAAGAACGTATAGATTTAATAGCTAGCTGCGTTTTTCCTTTTCTCATACCTGTGTTTCCCTCCGTCTGCAGGACCGTTTGTTCTTTGTAATGGAATATGTGAATGGAGGAGATCTGATGTTCCAGATTCAACGATCCAGGAAGTTTGATGAGCCCCGCTCTCGTTTCTACGCCGCCGAAGTCACCTCAGCCCTCATGTTCCTGCACCGTAACGGAGTCATCTATAGGTAAGCAAGCCAGAGAATTTCATAATTTAGTTGAAAGAGTCGGTGCCTATTATGTGGTTGTTCTCACATTTATTTCCATTGCATGCACACATCCCCCAGTGAACCATACTATCGTGATGCTAATAGTGTGTCTGTGTCTTTCTCTCACAGGGATCTGAAGCTGGATAACATCCTTTTGGATGCAGAGGGCCACTGTAAACTGGCAGACTTCGGTATGTGCAAAGAGGGCATCATTAACGGAGTCACCACCACCACTTTCTGTGGCACCCCTGACTACATTGCTCCTGAGGTGAGCTGAACTCAAGACCTGATACTTCTTTAAGTTGACATGCACATTTTTCAGGACTTTAATGTCTAATGGTACATACTTTGACCCATGTATTGTTAGGTAAAGCACTCTTCAATTTAAAAAAAGAATTATTTTGCCTTTAACCCTTTAGTCAGTTCACCTGTTTGAACATTCATCTGTTGAAGAAAATTTCTCTCTGATCAGCTAAAATCAGATTCAGAGTTATGTATATGAGGATTGTACTGGTTTGGGATGAACTGTGCGTAGACAGTATAAAAGATGGATGTAGCCACCGTGACGTCACCCATTTGTTAGTCAAGTCCTGTCATGAAGCCTCGAGCTGACTGTTTTTCACTGTCGCCATTTTGGTGTTTTAAAACCTGATGTGACGAGCAAGGGGAGGACTGTGTAACTGAGGACACCGCAAGCTCATTGGCTAACTGCTTATCTGACTCTAATAATGACCATAACTTACAAAATGAACTTCAGGTTTTGTTCAGTACGCCCTGAAAGTTGAGCCCATATAGTCATTAGGAAAGTGTTTTCTGAGGTCACACTTTAAGGGAGGCAAGCGATGTTTTCCTTCTATACAACCACAAGTCTTTTTGCAACCTGCTGCGTCGCCCCCCTGCTGGCCATTATGAAGAATACAGGTTTAGGGCACATTTGAGTTGGCTTCACTTTTCAGACCCATAAGTTACCTCCGTCTTTTATACTGTCTATGCCTCCAACTTCAGCCCCTTCTCACTCTGAACAAACAAGTTTATTAACAACCAGCAACATCTGCCTCTGGTCTTCAGTGGGAAAGTGCATTCATTCCAGGGTTGAATGACTTCGCTGTCATCATGTGTATTTATTGGGTCCGACTCTGATTGGAAACATGAAGCCAGGTTTGATATGCTGTGATGTGCATTGATTTTGTCTGTGTTAACTTCTGGGGGACTCTCTTGTCAACTGGGCCACAAATTGAGTCTTTAGTCTCTGTCGATGAGACGCTTAAATACCGTTCAGTCAGCAAGGAGTTTGCAGAGTAAATGACATAACATCTTCACTGGCCTAAATGTTTGTTTTTACTAACCGTCTTCTGATATGTCGAACGTGACACAACAGAAAAAGAACCAAAATAAATAAAAACCCCGGTCGTAATTGCACGAAAGTTCTTGTCAAAAACCTGAATTCACGCACTTACTGCATTGTAAAAAGGGTATTACATAAGTCTGTATATGTGCACATAAAGTGACACTGGACATTTTACCAAAGCTGGAGAGAACTTGTGTCCAGCAGGTAAACCATTTAAATGGATTTTTATTTACATAATTATAGCTTTTTAAGGAGTAGATATCCTTTTCAAAAATTAAAAGCATCAAAGACAAATTATTATTCAGGCCAGAGTATTTTTATGTCTCTTAAGACATGTATGAAGGTGATTTTTAAGCAATTCTTTCCAGTTTTTATTCCACCTCTGCCGCTGATGACATTAAATGGATCTATCTTTAGAGGCTTTTTTTTTGCTTTTTCTACACCTCCTAAAATTTGGGATAAAATGTGCTGTATTTCCTGAGTTTTTCCTAATGACGCTCTTTGCACCAGCTGACCTGTTTGCAGGATGCCACGCCTGTTTACACGTAATCTTTCCTCCGTGTTGATCTGTGTCATTTTGTTGAATTCAGATCCTGCAGGAGCTGGAGTACGGCGCCTCTGTGGACTGGTGGGCCCTGGGGGTGCTGATGTATGAGATGATGGCCGGACAGCCTCCGTTCGAAGCCGATAATGAAGACGACTTGTTTGAGTCGATTCTCCATGACGATGTCCTCTATCCCGTGTGGCTCAGCAAAGAAGCTGTGTCTATCCTCCGAGCGGTACGTGTTGACTCTCCCAACATTATCTTAGAGTTTGTAGAGCTAATAAATGTGCTTCAAAGGACCCAATCAGATAATGTACTAAATAAAATGTGTTTTAATGAGGACATTTGAAATTTGTAAAGTTAAAAAAAAACAAGATGAATTTGGCTGAAAGCGGCTCAAATTTCTTTGTTTTTTTTTTTTTTTAATTGAATCTTCATAAAAAACCCAGAATGTCATTGGAAAACCTTTATTGCTGAGACAAAATAAGGGAGACGTCACAGATTATTGTGAGCTTAAACAACCAAAATGTATTTAGCTAAAGGTACTGTGAAGAAATGTGGAACAGATATACCATCAGTGTAGTGAGTGTATGGATGCAGGAAAGTGTCTGCGAGAAGTGAAGTTAAACAAACCAACAAAACGTCAGACCTAGATGTCTAAAAAGCTCACTTTCAGCCCCAGATGTGGCCCGGTTTTAACCCAGATGTCTCGACAGCATCATTACGTGACCTCGTAAACTTGCTGATAGAAAAAAGAATTCAGTCTCGCGGTCGTTGTTTGAACACTGTCATTCAGGTCTCTATCCTGAGAGCTGCACGCGAGCAAATCAAACTCAAAGTGCACTTGATGCAAAGGTGTCACGCTGCACTTTCCTCCGACACCGAGAAGAATTAAAAAAAGGTTAAATGCAATCATAAAATTGCAGTGAATCACAAAGTGCTCTTATAAAGCTGAACAGACAGCAGAACAAAAGCAACACAGTAAATAACACCGGCACTCTGCTGACCTGTTTGATCGCTCTGCCAATGACTCTGTGGATGCTAAAAACAAAGAGCCATTAATGCCTCAGCTCTATTATTAGCACTGAAATGTGTTTTTTTTCCTGCTCAGGCTCTAATTCTTTTTCTGTACTCGCCATTTTATGGATTAAACTGCAGCTAAGTGTCTTAAAGGGCCTGCTTTTCAGACAGCATAAGTGAAACGTCTGTATTATTGTGTGTGTGTTTGTGTGTAGTTCATGACAAAGAACCCAGCCAAGCGTCTGGGCTGTGTGGTGAGCCAGGGCGGCGAGGAGGCCATCAAGACCCATCCCTTCTTCAGAGAGATCGACTGGGTCCTGCTGGAGCAGAGAAAAGTCAAACCACCCTTTAAACCCCGGATTGTAAGACACACGCTCACTCTTGACACATTCATACACAAAAATACACAATTTTACATCCCGCAGAGCTGTACATGTGACTGTTGTACACATAGGCTTTCATAAGCTTTTGAATGCATCCTGCATTTAAGACTCAATCTTCTTTCTTCAAGGTATCCAAATAAAAGTCTTTTCAAACATTCTTTGATTTTATATTCACCTGAACTGAAGAAAGACTATATACAGCTCTGGAAAAAATTAAGAGACCACTGCAAATTTTTCAGAAATCAGCATCTCTACATATATGACAGTCATTCCATTCCAGTGTCTCTTGAATTCCAACACAAGCACACCTGTTTCTGCCCAATAAGGTACTGATGAGGTGATCACCTGAACCAAATCTTATTTAACAAGGAAAAATATAAAAACCATTGCTGTGGTCATCACTATCCTCTTGCAATAGGACCAACTGGATGGCAAAAACAGTGCTAGTAGTACATCAAAAGTAACTGGAATAAAAAAAAATAACTATTGACCATGCCAAAAGAAATGAAAAGAAAAGTTTTGTGTGAGGAAAAGAAGGGTTCAATTCTGGCTTTACTGGCAGAGGGATACAGTGAGCGTCGGGTTGCTTCATCCTTAAAATTTCTAAGACGGCGGTTCATAAGAACAAGGTCAAGCAGCAGACATTGGGAACAACAAAGCTACAGTCTGGCAGAGGCCAAAAACGACTTTTGCATTAT
>VUQI01028730.1:0-16661 GCA_015106735.1 Paratilapia polleni | reverse complement strand
TTTTTGACCATTCTTCTAGAAGTGCATTTGTGAGGTCAGACACTGATGTTGGACAAGAAGGCCTGGCTCGCAGTCTCCGCTCTAATTCATCCCAAAGGTGTTCTATCGGGTTGAGGTCAGGACTCTGTGCAGGCCAGTCAAGTTCTTCCACACCAAACTCGCTCATCCAAGTCTTTATGGACCTTGCTTTGTGCACTGGTGCACAGTGTGATTTGTCACTTCAGAGAACACGTCTCCACTGCTCTAGAGTCCAGTGGTGGCGTGCTTTACACCACTGCATCCGACACTTTGCATTGCGCTTGGTGATGTAAGGCTTGGATGCAGCTGCTCGGCCATGGAAACCCATTTCATGAAGCTCTCTACGCACTGTTCTTGAGCTAATCTGAAGGCCACATGAAGTTTGGAGGTCTGCAGCTATTGACTGCAGAAAGTTGGTGACCTCTGCGACCTATGCGCCTCAGCATCCGCTGACCCCACTCTTTGATTTTACGTGGCCTACCACTTCCTGGCTGAGTTGCTGTCGTTCCCAATCGCTTCCACTTTGTTATAATACCACTAACAGTTGACTGTGGAATATTTAGTAGCGAGGACATTTCACGACTGGACTTATTGCACAGGTGGCATCCTATCACGGTACCACGCTGGAATTCACTGAGCTCCTGAGAGCGACCCATTCTTTCACAAATGTTTGTAGAAGCAGTCTGCATGCCTTCATGCCGATGGGTGAGTGAACACTTTTGACAATATAGTGTATATGGCCATCACCCGCTTGGTTTTCCTCACCAGAACTTACATCCTTAGAATAGAGAAGAGATTCCCAAAGTGTGGGCTGCGGCACCCTGGTGGACCATAAAGGTACTGCAGGTGGTCCACGAGAATCATTTACAATAAATAAAGCCTTTAATATTCAGGTCTTATGGTTTAGTTTAAAATTCCATCAACACAGAGCTCAAAAGCATCAAAAGCAGGAGAAAAAGGATTGATGGATGGATAGCTTAAAATTCCCATTTCAAACTTACACTTAAAAAAGAAACGCAGCTAATGAAACCAGGTCATGTGGTTTTAAAATGACACGCTAATCTTCAGTTTCGGACCTATTTTCAATCCTGAACTCATCTTTTATGTCGTCAGAAATGGGAAAGAATTCAAACAGATCCAAATGAACCAATGAAAACACAAAGATGGAAACAGAAGATTTTCAGATTTTGAAATGGACTGTGGCAGTTTTAAGTTTGGGAATGGCTGGACTAGACGTTATAGGCTTGGTGAGCAATCTGCATCTATAAGTATGCAGATGAGAGAGTAATAAAAGTAATAATGACAAAGTAATGCTCCAAAAGGCACCAAAACAACAAGTGCTGTCCTCTGCCTTAAAGACCACAATCCCACAGACACACTTAGCCCACATTGTGTGTGAGAGTCGCCTTTAGGTCTATAAGTGTGGTGCGTTGGACTAACCTGCCACTGACTCTCAGCTGGAGCAGTTTGTTGTCACCTGACCTGAGAGTTCAGTGTGAAAAAATAAATAACTATGGATTATTAGATAGAAACTCACTAATGTGAGTCTGTAGGTGTGTGTTTTTGCAAGGTGAGGATGACGATGGGCTTTGTGATGAGGCAGGTAATCCCCAGCAAGCAGCTGTATGACGTCCATCTCTTTGAGCTCACTGAGCAGATGGAAACTCTGAGGATTAGCTCTCATAAACACACACACAGACTGCCCAGCAGTCATTCACACACTCCTCCAAACAAAGTAGTACGCAGAGGAAGAGGACGCATACGTGACACAGAGAGGAGACAAAATTCATTTCAGTCACTTTCTTCTTTATTTTTGTTATATTTGTCGTCAAATTTTTTTTATTCTGTGTTGAACTGTGTGAAAATGACCGTCATCAGTTTTTCTGAGTGAGTACTTGTTTTTATCTCTGATCTGACCACCTGTGAGGAAGCGTACAAACACACTGGACTAAACCTTTTATGTCTTCTTCTCCTGCAGCGTGCCCACCGTCCCGGTGAAGAACCTCAATGGATCGAGTCCTGTCCACCCTGCACTGGCTGGTAAGAATTATTCAAACCATTCAAATATCTCGACATGTCCACAAGAGGGAAAACCAATCCAACTAAAGGCATAACTACCTGACTTTTAACAGTCGAATCAGTCGTGTTATGAAGGACAGCTTCCACCAAATAAGAAACATAACACATAAATATGTCCGGATCTGATGGCAGAATGTTTTTTGTGTTCTTGTGTGCGCCCAGCAGGTCAGCTGTTAGACACAGATTTCAGGTTTATATGGCAGACAGTCCTCTGGATAATTCCTGTGCTCCACCTGTGCTGTCGGATTTATCCAGACAGTCACTAACTCGGCCTACATGACAACATACAGACTCCAGCAATGCCTGACACGAGAGTTTGCCCTTATATCAAAAACATGTCGTTTCTCCTTCAGTTTCTCCTGCACTTACACTGTAATATTTTGGTCAGCAGATTACTCGCTGCCTCATCGGGTCTGCTCGTTTTTTACCCACTAATTTGCACCGCTCTTGGTAGATTTCGTTGGTCATTATTGAAATGAACTGGCTGCATCTCTGTTTATAAATGAGCGTATTGTTAGTAGATCACCTGCAGAACTTTCTACTCACATCAGCCAGTTTTGCCCCATTTAGTAAATGCAACCCAGTTTGCGGTATTTTGAGTGACAGCACCGCTGGGACTAATTTCTAATTTCTGTGGTGGAAATTCAGCTTTGCATTTTGTGCTGCTCAGCATTCAATTGTGCTGCTTTTTTTCCAGCAGTTGACTTTATCTTTTTTTTTAAATATTTGATTATATTAACAAATTTGAATGAATTTAAACTAAATTAGACTTTGTCACACTTTGTCAGATCACAGAGCCAAAACCAGAATGAGGTCTTTTTTCTTCTTGCCTTCTCACTCTATTTGTCTCTGCTGCATTTCAGGGATCACGGGAATCCTGATGAGCGCTGCCGCTCTGCCTGTGTGTCTGACCAGGCCTCCGAAGCTCGTGCTGCACCCTCCGCCCGTCAGCAAGAGCGACATCAAGCCGGTGCCCGGCTTCGGCCATTGCTGCAGGAAGACCACCAAGAAGCAGGCTCGGAAGGGTACGCAATTTCTGTGCTTGACTTTTGCAGTCGTAGGAGTGATTAACCTACAGCTGCAGTGTTCATCTTTTCATCTCCCATTTTCTCTCTGTGTGCAGGTAAAACTCCAGAGGACGTGGTGAAGAAGTACTTGCAGAAAGTAAAAAGCCCACCAGAGGAGGTGAGACCTCAGTCCTTCATCTCAAATTTCATATCACACGTAAAGATACAGAAGAATGAGCTTTTCCTCTGTTTGAATCTTTCCCAGGACTGTACCATCTGTATGGAGCCGCTGGGGGGGCCATCTGGATACAAGGGTCCAGGGGTGGGGCCTGTTTCCAGGGCGGAGTCAGTTGGGCGACTAGCACAGTGTGGACACCAGTACCACTTCCAGTGTCTGGTGGCCATGTATAACAATGGCAACAAGGACGGCAGGTAGGTTAGAACCAGGTGATGCTCCTCTTCATCTTCCTCTCAGGTTTTAAGAAAATCTGCCATGTAAGGGATCCGGTTCCCTCTCTCTTCTCAGTCTTCAGTGTCCCACCTGTAAAACCATCTATGGTGTGAAGACAGGAAACCAACCAGCAGGGAAGATGGAGTACCACGTCATCCCCCACTCTCTACCGGGCCATCCCGACTGCAAAACCATACGCATCATTTACAACATCCCACCAGGCATTCAGGTACCTCCAACATGTGGATCTGCAGTGGAGATTCGCTCTCACAGGTGGCGTTTGGCGCCCTCTAATATCACTCCTCTCCTTTCAGGGACCAGAGCACCCGAACCCAGGGAAGCCCTACACTGCCAGAGGCTTTCCCCGACACTGCTACCTCCCAGACAGCGAGAAAGGACGCAAGGTAACCACCAACAGGCATCCGTTTGCCCCAGAGTCAGGTGTTTGTAGTGCTGAATTGTTTCTGTATGAGTCGCCCAGTTTTGGAGATATCAGCTGTGTCTACATCCGCCGTCCATATCTCTGTGGAGAAGGAAGCGAGAGGGTCATTCTCCTGACAGCGTGACAGGATGTAAACATTAATGGCATGCCCCTCACCTGAGCTGTGTTATTAGATAGCTGCACGCTTCTCTTTGGTTGGCGGATGTACCAGCGAGGGATCAGACTTACTTGTGGTTCCTAGAGTTTAGAAAAGTAGCTATCAGGCTCGTCTCCTGTGGAACCATCTCACAGTCCATCCCTTCATTATGCTGCTATAGGCTCATGCTGCTAGGGAACTTCCCATGATGCACTGAGCACTTCAGCTGATCAAGGTAGATGGCAGCTCCTCCCTGAGCCTGGTTCTGATGGAGGTCTCTTCCTGTTAAAAGGGAGTTCTTCCTCCCCACTGTTGCCAAATGATAGGGGGTCGTCTGATTGTTCAGTCATTCTCATTGTAATGTTGTCTGTACCTTACAGTATTAAGTGCCTTGAGACAGCTGTTTCTGTGAGCTGGTGCTACATAAAAAAATGTAATTAAAATGATTTGAAATCAATAGTTGTGTGGGAAGGGAACAAGGAAATAAAAGGAGAGGAAAATATCTTTAGTCATGTAGTTCACCTGTACCAAACAGCTTCTGCCATGAAACTGACTGCACGTAAAAACTAAACATGCCGTCACAGCTCCATCACTTTGAGATCTATGCTGTAGCTTCGACTCTTCAGTCTCTGTTTCCTGTCTGTGGCTGCAAATCTTTAATGGTGTGTGGATTCAAACATCCAAATAACATTATGTTCTCAGAAAAAAGAAATCATCTCGTCTGCCTGCTTGTATTGAAGAGAAAGCAGACATCTCTACAGGGATTATCTCCAAAACTATCCAACTCACACCAAAACAATAAATGGATACACAGCTCTGCAGACTGGAGGGAAAATATGGATGTTTGATTTTGGGGTGAGCTGTGCCTTTAATTTTTTCCTGTCCTGCCTCTCCTCAGGTACTGAGACTGCTCGTGGTGGCGTGGGACCGCAGGTTGATCTTCTCAGTCGGTACTTCGAGCACTACGGGAGAGTCGGACACCGTCATCTGGAACGAGGTAACTTCAGATCTAAGAGTGAATCTGATTGGCTGTTAGTTTGTGATTTAAAGACCGACATGTTCTCCTGTCACTTCCCTTCACCTTAAGGTCCATCATAAGACGGAGTTTGGCTCCAATCTGACGGGCCACGGCTTCCCCGACCCCGGACACCTCGACAACGTCCTGGAAGAGCTGCGAGCTCAGGGCATCACGGAGGACGACGCACTGATGGAGAAGTGAGGTGGCAACGCGAGAGGAGGAGACGGAGGGTGGAAGGGAGGACAGCGAGGAAGAGGACGAGTCCGAACCATGAAAATAACAGAAGGAGGAGGAGGAGAAAGAATCTTTCTGCCAGCACTTAGCAGGGGGCGCTGGGGCGATTTGGGGTAATAGGGGATGTTGATTTTGTTCAGTCACATCAGCCGAGGTGGGTGGATGTTCGAATAAACGGCAGCAGCTCAGAAAGAAAAGCCAGAGTGACGAGGAGGAGGAGGAAGAGGTGGTTTTAGCTACTAAACAGCTAGGTACTAAACGACAGTGGTGAGTGAATCGGTACTAATAATTAGGACAAAAACAAGTTTACTTTACTGAGAGAGAGCCACAATTAAAAGAAGGAAAAATGTTAGAGCAGTTCAATAAAAACTGGGAGAGGAAGGGCAAAGAGAGGAAGACTATGGAGCAGCTTGGAGGGAGGAAGGCTGGAGGGAGGAGGGGCAGCAGGAAGAGCGAGAGATGGAGCACGGATGTAGCGTAGGATAGGAGTAGAGTAACATTAACTTTTCAGAGAGGAGGAGAGGCTGAGTGCTGCCTTTGTTCAAACCACCTGCTCGCCTCTGGTTGAATTGCAGTGCTGTGGCGCCCCCTGGTGGGTTTTCTTTTGAACTACATGTCAGTCTGCAGGCTGAGTTATCCACTTTATTTCCTCATTGTTACTATAATCCTCCTCATTTAAAGTCATTCCATACTTTACCTCTTACCTGATGGGTTTTGCACGAGCTCGGCTCTGTGCGATCTTGTGTGAAATGACTAAAGACCAAACCGAGGCCCGCTCACCTGCAGGGCGCACTCGGAGTCTTACTATAGAGCCACTGTGGTAACAGTTAACCTTAAACACAGGTACCAGTTTCCTTTGTTTCATTCTTTTGTTTCTGACAGATCACATGGTTTCACTCGATGCTGTTTTTCTGTCTATGAAGTGTTTCATTTAAGCTGAATGAATGAATGGCAGCGGTTAAAGAGGAGTGAGACACGAGCGTGAGGCTGGGATCAGATTGGGCAGGAGGTCTGAAGGTCGGGGAGGACGGAGCGGGCTCAAGAGATCTGACACTTTACTGTCAGATCTACTGAGTGGACAATAAAGGGTCAGTGCACGCTGTTTTAAAAAAAAGAAGAAAAAAATCAACTTTATGACTTTGTAGGACCTAAACACTACTCTGCTGTTTTCTGTGGCCCCGCCGGGTGTTGACGTTATCACTGAGTCTGTTCATAATCTTTATGGACAGAAGGTGGGGGGTTTCCTGTTCGGGGTCTCAGGATCACGTCTTTTCTTTTGGTTTCATCGAGCAATGACCTCCAGCTCGAACGGAGGTGGTTTGCAGCTGAGTGTGAAGTGGAGGGATGAGAATTAGCACCTCCAAAAACAGGCTAATCTGAGCGTGAAGTCTAATCTGTAGATTATCTGGTCAAACAATGTTCCCGCCCTCACCTGTGGCCATGAGCTGTGGGTAGTGACAGAAAGAATAAGATTGAGGATAGAAGCAGCAGAAATGAGATTCCTCTTAAGGTTAACTGACTGGGATGCCTCCTGGGCACCTACTAGGGGAGGTGTTTCATGTCCAACTGGGAGGAGGCCCCAGGACAGATCCCACACATGTTGGAGAGATTATGTCTCTCGGCTGGTTTGGGAACGCCTCGGTGTCCCCCAGAAGAGCTGGAGGAGGCTGCTCCATCAGTCCGACTTGGATAAGTGGTAGAAAACAGATGGACGGATGGTGAAAAATGCAATGAGGTGCCTGAACCTCCTCATCTTTGAAACATCTGCATTTACAGAATCGACAGTCAAACCTGATAAAAACTGCTTCAGGGGTTTGGTGACTTTGTCCCAAAATAACGTTTAAAAGCTTTTTCCTTGCAGATTAAACTTGCTGTCAAGTTTGACATTATAAACGTCTCAGGCTGCGACCACAAGAATATTTAACAAAAAACACGTTAGTTCACGTTCTTCACTTCGATGTCGAGTTGGTACGCCTGCCACCACACAGCTCATACTGTACTGAACTTCTGCTGTGCACCATTGGCTCTTATGGTTCCAGTTTCTGAACCATAAGGGTATTGAGTATTGGAGACGTCACAGCACAACGATCCAGTTTACGGCAGCCGCCTTTTTGATTGCAGGCATGAAGCGAGCAGCAGCCTCCTGATAGCATCACCTTCAACCACCACGACCAGCTGCTTCTTCTACACGAGTGGAAGTTTCTGTTGGGCTATAACTACGCTCCTAACACCCAGTTATCATTTGGAAACCAATCGTAAATTCTTAACTGACCAATCAGCATGCATTAGAAGAATGATAGAGTTTTATGAGTA
Organism: Paratilapia polleni; assembly: GCA_015106735.1. Classification (NCBI taxonomy): domain Eukaryota; kingdom Metazoa; phylum Chordata; class Actinopteri; order Cichliformes; family Cichlidae; genus Paratilapia; species Paratilapia polleni. Next base: position 8,963 of record VUQI01028730.1, on the reverse strand, counting down.
AAATCGGCTTCACTGGAAGAAAAACTAGTATTGTTTTATTTTTCAATTAGGACATATTATCAAATTATATTTGCAAAAACTGAGGTGTAAATAATTATTTTAGCTGCATTCACTCCAGACTGTCTCTCGAGGGATAAACAGGAAGTGGGCTTTAGATGGGCTCTGAGATTTTAAATGATTAATTTAAGAAAGCGTGCACCCTCCCATCTCTCCTCTTGTCTTCACCAACTGATAACACTCTGCCCGGTCTCTGAGTTGGGTCTCTAAACGACCTCTTATCTCGACGTCTGTGTACTGTGTATGCTACCAACATGCTCCCAGTTTAGGCTTTTATTTTGGTGATCATGACAATGGTACTTCCTTCACTTCTTTATTACATTTTTTATGGAATCTAGGTACACCTTTGCTTTTTAATAGCATATTTCTTGACACTATTATAGATTAAATTGCCTTTTTTTCTTCATTTTTTTTGTACATTTATGTTGTATTAATTATGCTCCTGTTTTTTTTCCATTTGTCATAATGTGTTTACAAAGACAGGATTATTAAATATAATGTCTTTTTTTTCTCCCCCTCTCGGTGTACAGAAGCTGATTTGCATCATCTTTTCTTTGGAAAAGGAATTCGATGGTAAACTTTTATCTGAGTGTGACATGTAATGAATTTGAATAGAGAGTCAAACACCTTGTACACTTGCTGTTCTGTGAGGTTTCTACATATCATCTGTACTGCTGCTGCTCTGCAGACATTTGAAGGTCTCGCAGCAGATATTTGTAGATGGGTTTGTCCAGCCCTCATTCAGCAGCAAATAAAATATCTGAAAATGTTATTAAAAATCACAAGTTCCTCTTGTGTTGATGCAGTTTCAGCTCTTTGGCTCAAACACTGCACAGCGACTGAGGAAAACACTGATTTTGTATGATCAATTAGGTCTTAAATTGTCTTTTTATTAATAAAAGAATGCTTTAAAACAAACCTCATTACCCAGTTTCATTTCTGTTTGTCTTGACTTGCTGATTTGGATGATCCTGACATGAAGTGTGCAGTGTCTGAGGCCGTTTGAGCTGTTTTAAATGGGGGGGGGGGGTTCATGAAATGGGAAAGATGTGATCCTGGGTGCTGGTGTGGGATAGAGAGAAATTGACAGGAAAGCTTCAAGACATGAAAAGGAAAGTGTAAATATTTCCAAAGTAACTGCTGGAGTATGAATGATTAATACCAAAAAAAATAAAGAATGAATGAATGGGAAATTTTTAGCTTCCCCTTGAAGGCTGTAATGTATGAAAAAAATGACAGTACGTCCGTTTTTATCAAAAACTGTGCTACTGAAACGGGACGATATCTTCCTTCGATAGCTCAGTTGGTAGAGCGGAGGACTGTAGGTTGCTAATGGCAGTGATCCTTAGGTCGCTGGTTCGAATCCGGCTCGAAGGAGAGAAATCTTTTCGCGATCTAGTTGCCAAAAACAAACAACCCTTTCATAGGGATGTTATTATAAAGATTACAACATGTTGCCGACCCTTTGTGAGCGTGTATGTCCGTGCCTGCAACAGTGGCATGTAACATACTGCGCAGCTGCCAACTCAGCTGAATATCATTTAATTGTTGAAGTATTGAAACACTTCAGCGGAAATATCCGGTAAACTCGAATGAAAGAAAAAGAATAAAAGCCCTCTAAAGCAAAAACAAAACACTAAAGTTCCCTGACCGGGAATCGAACCCGGGCCGCGGCGGTGAGAGCGCCGAATCCTAACCACTAGACCACCAGGGAAACATATCAACTATCAGACGAGTATTATAATAAATAATATAATATACCAGGAAACGTCATGAATATGTTTGGAAATATTATGTTAACTTTATCACAGTTTGCATATCCAATTGTTAATATGACCGGAAAGAAGCACGTGAAAATATTTGATCAGAAATAAATGCTGTGGATAAAACTGATGTAGAAAACACTGGGTATCATTTTCCTCTCACACAGACGCTGTGTTGCTTTCAGCCTTTATTATGTGTTAAACCTCTTAGTGCTTTTCTACCATTATAGTTTGATCGTCTTTAGTAAAATCAGCGACTATGCTGCCAGTAGACCTGTCCATGTTTGAGACTGAGCACATGCTGCAAACATCTCTCATGTGAACGTGGTCATAGGTAGACTGGGAAACCCTGGGTTAAAATTGATCATTTCAATCTAGTTAATGATAATTTGCACTATGGCACATTATTTTAATTACACAGTAGCCAGCAGAGTCAGCCTTAGCAGAGCAAGTGGATAATGTAGAAGGCCAATCAGCTACATATCGCACGTAATCCAAATGCGATTACAGTTCATAGTATAATTCTTGCGACACTCCTATTTTGAACTGTTTTACAATCCATACAGTCGGAGGAGGGCTGGAGCCTATCCCAGCTGTCATAGGGAGAGAGCATCCCTGAACACTCAATCTCAGATTGTGTTTGTCATTCTCCTCCAACTACAACTTGGCTGTAGTTTCTGCTCTGTCTGACTTTGTTTTGTGGCTCATCGTACTGATGAAAAACTGCTGATGGGCCCACTGAGCACAAACCAGACACTCGTTAAGTGTTACCTTAAGTTTCTAAGTTGCTTTTTGGTGGGTTTAGTTTTCTGTTACTCATCTTAATGCTTGTAAATGAGTTACGCACGATTAGTCCTGTCGCTTATTTGACTGACAGGTGGATGGCAACACAGGCGGCTGTAGCTGCTAGCTGTCTGCTAGGCTTCACCTCAGTTAAATGGAGTCCCTGAACTGGACCTCTGGACCGTGTTTGTGCTGTTGGAGCCTTTTGGAGCATTTTTAATGGAACTATCTGGCACATAATATAACTTGCTGTGCAGTAAATTGTACTAACAGACGATTCAAGAAGTCTGTGCTCCAGTTTTCTAGAGTGAAATTCTACAATTTTATTGGGATGTTACTTAGCACCCATACTTATATAAATCTTTTTGAACTGGACATGAAATAGCATACTACCATATTGTTCATGTGTTACTCCTAAAGGAGTTCAATTATGTCTTTCTGTAAGCTGACCAAGGGGCAAGAATGCAAAACAGCTGAAATAAAGCTTTCAAAAAGGTCCAGTTTAAGGTAAAAAGGAGTTTTTTGATCTGTAAATAATGCAAAGCTGTGCCAAGAGAGCCCCAGAACACAAAGACCTGAAATGTCCCCTTTGAACAAAAAGGTCCGTTTGAGAAGAGGCAAAGATACATTTTTATGAGTGTGTACAGTAAATATTATCAGCTGTAAATCAGAAACTTGAGAAACTCAGATTAATGCTTGTTTGAAGATAAAAAACAGAAAAGTCCCTGAACAGCTTTTCAGGTGTTACAAACTGAAACTGAACCTCACTTGAAGGAGACTTGAATAACTTGAACAGGACAGTATGCGAGTGTGTCAGCTTCTGTCAGTTTTACCACTGAGATTTGAACTTGATGGCAAAATATTTTTATTCTTGGACTCCACTAGCATAGCTTTGCATGAATCAGACCAAAATAATCCTTCTTTATCTTATACTGAGGACTGATGAAGCCCATTGGTTCTTTATCTGAAATGAGACATTTTAGCTCCTGCCCCTTTAAGACAACTTTATTCTGATTGGCTGCCCTTCATAAACAGAGGTCTGAACAGCAGATGGACAGCTTCTATGCTCATCTGTGACATCATACAGAGCCCACAGTAGAAGAAAACATGCATCTAGAGCAGTCTGAAGCATGAGCTTTTGGCTCATCATCAACTATCAATACTTGTACATACACTGACCTCATTATTTGAAACTTTGGCAACGTTTAATATGAGTATCCACCACTGGAACAATGTACATGTGGGCGCACATCTGGAGATTATTGTTCTCCAGTAATTTGTGCAGGTAACTTTGGGACGGTCACTGTTGGTGCACTGTGGTCAGTGTTGCTGTAGGGAGGCTAGCTGTCTCAAATAAAGCTGACTTGCTTAATGGTGAACACTTTGAAATTTGCTGATTTTAATACATTTATGCAGCTGCTGTGCTGGAGCTTTTTACTAAGAAATTTTGGTGAGATGATATTAGAAAATTATTTTGACCCAGAAGGAATTACAGCTAGAAGATGAGCCTGGTATCTAAAAGGAGGTCTTTCATATGCTATAAGCAGCCACCTACCCCACGTGGTGATATGAGCCTTGAAAGTTTACCCAAAATGCACTTTTTCAAGTTTTCTTCGGTGAATTGTCAGAAAACAGATCAAAGATCCAGGGTACTAATGCTTGTTTCTGTTCCTCTGTATCACAGACATTAAATTGATGTAGTGAGATTTTGGCTCTAGATTGTGTTAGGTGGAGTGGATGTGAGGTGAGGTAAACATCAGAGCTGCTCTGCTACAGGCAGAAACTGCTGAAGCGACTGGACATAGTGGTCTTCTCTTCAAAGTCTGGTAGCAAGGTGGTCAGAGTGCTTCCTTTGTTCAAAAGCCTTATGCATCTTCAGCAGGTATCTCAGGGTCACCAGCGCTTTGCCCCTGAAGCTGTACATCTTAAGTGAGTGAGGCAGCGATGACAAGGTTAGTCTTCAACTGCAGAAGGGTTCCACCTATGAGCTCTCATCATCCATCATTAGCTATTATTTAATCATTAGCTATTATTTAATCATTAGCTATTATTTAATCATTAGCTATTATTAACTCTGTCTCTCTCCTATAGGTGTGCCTTTTTGTCCTGTCTCCCTCTGCTCTCTTCTGTTTCTCCTCATCCCCAACCGGTCGCAGCAGATGGCTGCCCCTCCCTGAGCCTGGTTCTGCCGGAGGTTTCTTCCTGTTAAAAGGGAGTTTTTCCTTCCCACTGTTGCCAAGTGCTTGCTCATAGGGGGTTGTCTGATTGTTGGGGTTTTCTGTCTTTTCTGTCTAATATTGTAGGGTCTTTACCCTAAAATATAAAGCGCCTTGAGGTGACTGTTGTTGTGATTTGGCGCTGTACAAATAAAATTGAATTGAATTTAATTGAATCCATAACCATCTCGAGCTGGTCCCGGCTGACGTGGCTCTCTCCCCACTGGCTTTCTTCAGTTCTATGGGCTCCAAGGCAGTCTTCTGTAGGAAATAGCATACTGATGCTGCCACGATCCACAGCAGCCAACTTCTAGGGGAAATGAGGCTGCGCACCATCCTTTGGCAGGCATCATCAACCAGATCTTGGTACTTGGCATGAAAAATGTCCTCTAGTTCCTGTAACTCTGATTTTTTTAAGAAGCCGTGTGACATAAATAACCAGCAATAAAAAGACTTTTCTAAAATTTAAAAAATTAAGGACAATTTAAAAAGCCTTTGGTAATTTTTTTTTTTTTTTTTACAGGAGTACTTCCGGGATGACTGTCATGGCGGCGCCCATAACGCTCTAGTGAAAGAAACCAAATACCTTCATAACAATAGTAAAACTAACCCGGTGTTCAGCAGAGCAGCCATGAAGTTCAGAGATGTGCTGAAGTGGAATGCCAGAGTGTCCGCGGTCTACGCCTTTGGTATTTGGACCATGATCGGCTCATACGCGTACTTCAAATACACAGGTCGCGACGAGGACGCCCCAGGTGAGCGACATGAACTGTGAAGGACACACATGCGCAAACAATATCTTGCAAACTGAAGTACGCCGAATTAGCTGTTGGTAGGTTATTTTTGCCGTTTACCGTCGGGTGTTATGACAAATGTTACCGAATTACTGTGAAGCTCAAGAAATCCTAAAACTGGAGGATTCTCAGACGAGTTCTGAAGCGCTCCCATTCCAGCACATGCGCACACCAAGCTACAGTGCGGACTGCGAGTTGAGCGTCGTTTTTTGGCTATATTTCATTATATTTTGGAAAATGAAGTAGTCCGAATGAGCTGTTAGTACGTTATTTTTGTTATATATCACAGGGTGTGTTGAAAAGTGTCACTGAATTACCGTAAAACTAAAACCTTAAAACCGGAGGATTCTCAGGCGAGTTCTGAAGCGCTCAACGTACACTTCAGCTGCGAATTGAGCCTCTCGTTTTTTGGCTGTTTTTTTGGTTATATTTTGGAAAATTAAGTACTTTGCGACATCCCAATGCATGCTCCCATACCTGATCTTGATTATGAGATCATGTAAAACAACCAATGGGAGAAGCGTAACTAGCGGCGGTATGAAACATTAACGTAGCCTACGAATCTGACTCCATCCCGGGCCATTCTGTTCATATAGACAGATCTGCAAACTTCTAGGCTCACTGTTTTTGTTGTTTATGGTTACTGTAATAACTCTGATAGGGACATAAGAGAGAGTCTGTAACTATATCTGTACAAAAATTGCCAAAAAAGAACAATTACACAATTACTGAAGTTGTGTGTGTTACTACCATTCTGACAAAATGTCATTTTATAATTGTACACTTCTGGTGCTGAAATTTGCCCACTATATTTATGTGAGATGAAATTAATGCAGAAAATGTGGGACTTGGAGAAAAGTCTGTCTGATTTCTGAGTTTTCATGTTACACCAGTTGGTGAGTACGGGGAGACAGAAGAGAGGAAAGAGGAGCAAAGAAAGACCAGGAGCAACAAACAGGACGAAACACAAAATACAGGAGAGGAGACAAAAGTTAATGACCTGCAGTAGTGACATATAAGGAAATATGATCTCTGTTTCTAAAAAGTCTGCAGCAACAAATTTAATTTAATTTCAGTATCAACTAGTCCAGTTTGTTTATACTGTGCTAACCTTTACAGCTGATATATTCACTGACCCAGTTTACTGACATATATTCGTGGAAGTAACTGATATTTAATCTTTACATTTCCCCTCTTCTTACTCAGTGAAAAAAGAAGAGGTGGAAGAGCCGGAGGATCCAAACCAGGTGGTCTACAAGACGGCTCACACCAAAACTGTCATCGTCTATAAGAAAGACTTTGTCCCGTACACCACAAGGATCTATAATCTCATCACATCCTTCAGTGGCGATCGGGGGGCTGGAGACGGCGACAAATGAACGTGTCGAGTTAATATTTATGTATTTCTGTGAGGACACAGGACGGAGGTGTCATTTGGACTGAATGCTAATGGACTGCTGCTGGCCAACATTTAGTATTAAACTGTAAATAGTATGCAGTACTGTTCCTGTAATTCAGACACTCATGATGTGTAAATAAACTCCTGAAAAAGCTGATTTTTATAGCAGAAATTTGTTTCAGTAGAAAGGTTAAAGGTGCAGGTGCCCTTCCTGTTATAACTTGGGCCTTATCTTTTCTTAATGTGGTCAAATGTGTTCTGAGATGGAAAAATATTCCAACCACCTTTAAATGCTGACCAGAGGTCTGCACTGTGAAGCAGGATTTGGGGCTCAGCGAGGTAAATTCAGGTTTAATCCTGGGTTTTCAGTTTCTACTTGGTTCTTCAGAGCAGGTTATGTTTGAGATTAGAGATCAGCAGGTATGAAATGTCTTAGCACTGTTGCCTCACAGCAAGAAGGTCCTGAGTTCAAATCCACCATCTGACCAGGGCCTTTCTGTGTGGAGTTTACATGTTCTCCCCGTGTCTGCGTGGGTTCTCTCCGGGTACTCCGGCTTCCTCCCACAGTCCAAAGACATGCAGTTAGTGGGATTAGGCTAATTGGTAATTCTAAATTGGCTGTAGGTGTGAACGTGAGTGTGAATGGTTGTCTGTCTCTCTGTGTTAGCCCTGCGACAGACTGGCAACCTGTCCAGGGTGTACCCCACCTCTCGCCCGGTGGCAGCTAGGATAGGCTCCAGCCCCCATCCGTGACCCTGAATAGGATAAGTGGAAGAAGGAAGGAACAGAGTCGAGGACAACAGGGCAAATAGAGTTAAAAGAATTTAAGGAATCCTCTGCATGCAGATAAGATGGACGGGAGAGCTTGACAGTCCAGCACAGAGTCTCTGTAAGCTACAGTGAACTGGTCAGCAGTAGTCGATGTGTTTAGGTGAGGGTATGGAGCATGGGCACTGATTGTTACCATTAAATCAGGAACATTGACTTCAAAAATGACCGGCAGTCAGAGAAAGTAGCATCCACAACACTGCAGATACACACAGAGACAGCTGGTCCTGCTGAATAAAAGATGCAGTAAGTTTTTAAAACATCTTTTACAGTTGGCTTTAGAAGACAAACATGGATATTAAAATCAAAGAGAATTAAAATGTTCTCATATTTAGGGACAATTTCAGACAATAGTTCAGAAAACTCCTGGTTAAAATCATTATTAGATTTAGGTGGATGATGTAGCAGAGCACAAAGTATTTTCTTTGGCTCCACAATTTCAAACAGCTGCAGCTCAAAGCTGCAGAATCAGTCACTTTTTACCAGGTGGCAGAATGTTTTCTGCTTTAGAGATTTTTTTAGTCTTAGTGGCTGAAGACTGTGCTGATACAGTAGGTCCTGTGATGATGTGAGTAACAAGCTGTGATTACAAGCTGTTTGGGGAGATGGGCCACGGGAGGTGGTGAAACCTGTTACCTGCAGGGGTGGTTAAGGGAAACTCCAGAGATGCACGTGTAACCTGTAAACAGTCAGTCACGTGGTAAGACTAAATTGTGTAAACCCGTTTCTGAGCTGCAGGTCAGGTTGATGGAGGGATGAAGAGCACCTGCCTGCATTTTTACTGCCAGCCATAAAAACTGAACTGAGAATCATGCAAAGCTACTTTACTGGAGTCAATAAACAAAAATATGGAGCTGGTCCAGGAGCCAAAGAAGCTGGCACTCACACACTGTGCAGTGTTTTTCTGACCTCTCAGCTGGAGGTGGAGCTACACAGGTTACAGGAAGTGTATCAGTATGGCATTAGATTTATGCCATAAGTCCCATATACAACACATCATAGCAAACAATTGTCTGATAAAACAGTGAAGGTTGTTGCTATCATTGTGTGTAAATCTAAATGATCTTATAACCATATTACACACCATCCTTCTAGCTGCTGCATGCTAGGTATGCTAAGTTTT
>VUQI01028729.1:0-11496 GCA_015106735.1 Paratilapia polleni | reverse complement strand
ATTTAAACTCATCTACCTTCACTACCTCTACTCCTTGCAGCTTCATTGTTACACCTGTCTCCCTCTAATTCACACACATGTATTCTCTCTTGCTTCTACTGGCTTTCATTCCTCTTCTCTCCAGAGCATACCTCCACCTCTCCAGGCTCTCTTCCACCTGCTCCCTACTCTCACTACAGATCACAATGTCATCTGCAAACATCATAGTCCATGGAGACTCCTGCCTGACCTGCCTGTCAGCCTGTCCATCACCACTGCAAACAAGAAGGGGCTCAGAGCCGATCCCTGATGTAATCCCACCCCCACCTTGAACCCATCTGTCACTCCTACTGCACACCTCACCACTGTCTCACTGTCCTCATACATGTCCTGCACCATCCTCACATACTTCTCTGCCACTCCTGACTTCCTCATACAGTACCACAGTTCCTCTCTTGGCACCCTATCATATACTTTCTCTAGATCCACAAAGACACAGTGCAACACCTTCTCACACTCTCAAAGTAAACATCACATCTGTAGTGCTCTTTCTCTGCATGAAGCCATACTGCTGCTCACTGATCATCACCTCTCTCCTTAAACTAGCTTCAACATCTCTTTCCCATATCTTCATGGTAAGGTTCATAAGCTTTATCCCTCTGTAGTTACTACAGCTCTGCACATCACCCTTGTTCTTGAAAATCTGTACCAGTACACTTCTCCATTCTTAAGACATCCTCTCACTCTCCAAGATTGTGTTAAACAATCTGGTCAAAAAGTCCACTGTCCTCTCACCTAGATATCTGCATACCTCCACAGCTTTGTCATCTGGACCAACTGCCTTTTCACTCTTCATCCTCTTCATAGCCACCCTCACTTCCTCTTTACTTATCCTCTGCACTTCCTGATTCATTACATTTCATCTTCATTCTTCAGCTTCTCAGATTTCTCCTTCCATCTTGTCAACACACTCTCTTCACTTATTAGTACATTTCCATCTCTGTCCTTAATCACTCTACCCTGCTGCAAATCCTTTCCAGCTCAGTGTCTCTGTCTAGCCAATCGATACAAGTCCTTTTCTCCTTCCTTAGTGTCCAGCCTTCACATACAAGCCTTTTCCTTTGCCACCTCTCTCTTTGCTGTAGGCTTGGCCTCCAAGTACTGTCTACTTTTTTTTATATCCCTGACTATCCCACTTTTTCTTTTCTAATTTCTTCCTTTGAATACTTTCCTGTACTTCCTAATTCCACCACAAAGTCTTCTTGTCTTCTTTCCTCTGTCCAGAGGATACACCAAATACCTTCTTGGTAGTTTCCCTCACCACTTCAGCTATACTTTCCCAGTCATCTGGTAATAAAGAACCTACTAATAAAGACCCTAAGTATTAGGGAGAAAACCTCAATAATCAGGCAATTCTCTATGAGCAAGCACTAGGCAATGGTGGAAAGGACAAACTCCCTTTTAACAGGAAGAAACCTCCAGCAGAACCAGGCTCAGAGAGGGGTGACCACTTAGGGGGTGAGGCGAAAGTGAAAAGAAAAAGAAGAGCATAAGGAGTCAGGACAGAACACAAACTATGGGAGAGAGAAGACACATTTAATGACATGCAGCAGTGGTAGATCAACACCTGGGGAGTAAAAAGTGGTGAGTGGAGAAGAAAGTATTATTAGAAGGCATAGCATACATTTTCATTGCTATCCAGATGATATCTAGCTCTATCTATCCATGAAGCCAGATGACACACACAAATTTGTTAATCTACAGGCATGTCTCAAAGATATAAAGGCCTGGATGACCTCTAATTTCTTACTTCTAAATTCAGATGAAACTAAGGTTATTGTACTTAGCCCTAGAAATCTTAGAAATATGACATCTAACCAGATACTTACTCTGGATGGCATTATCTTGGCCTCCAGTAACACTGTGAGGAATCTTGGAGTCATTTCTGACCAGGATATATCTTTCATCATGCATATTAAACAAATATGTAGGATTGCTTTCTTGCATTTGTGGAATATCTCTAAAATTAAAAGCATCCTGTCTCAGAATGATGCTGAAAAACTAGTTAATGCATTTATTACTTAGGATAGGATAGACAACAACAAATAAAACTGTTTTTTGTGTTTTCCAGGCTGCACAAGGCTAAGAGTCAGGCTTTCAATCGAATTCTAACTGTCCAGGTTTTGGTTTATTACAAAGGCTACATCCACAAGTACACGGGTATTTTGGTAAACGCAGCTTTTTTTATGTGTTTGGCCTTTCGTCCACATGTAAACACTGTTTTGGATCACTGAAAATGGAACTTTTGAAAAACTCCTGCCAGGGTGAAGATTTTCAGAAGCTCAGTTTTTGTGTTTACATTTGGATGAGAAAAATTTGGAGGAGGAGGAGATTTTGTCTGACAGCGTCAAAGGTGTGTGCCTTTATCTCCTTTTTTGACGTCACACTGTGCACTGTGTTATTGTTTGCGGGCTTCTGATTGGTCAACATTTCTTCACATTTTGGGTTATATCACCACCTGTTGCTTTGGCATGCTCTTGACAGTGCTTGACATCATTTTTGTGTTTTTGTGTGGGTGGAGATATTTTCCAAAAAAAAAAAACTCAGAAAAGTCCCTGTTTTAAAAAATACCCCTTTACGTGTAGACGTAGCCTAAGCTAGAGTGAAAGATTGCTGCCACTCCTCCTCGGCCTGTGCTTTGAGGATTCTGAAAGTTAGTAGTTCTGACTCAGGGGTGTTTATCATTTAAACTAACATATTCTTCCTGCTGCAACCAGGTTTCAGTAAGGCAAAATAAATCAATATGTTTATTTATTATCATTTATTAAATCATATGCTAACAGTGATTTAGAAGAGAGAGACCTAATGTTTAATACTCTTTTGTGCATTTGAAACAGTTATATAGCCGCAACTAGATAGAAAAAGTGGAAGCCTACCTTACCAATTCTGTTTGATCAGCAACGAAAATATGGTGCCAAGTCACCAGAAAGAGCACTACCTCAGACAACCTAAAATAATGTTGTGTTTGAAGCCTGCCTGTGCTTAGACCCCATGGGGGGTCTCATCAATAGACTCGTCCAGTTAAGTCATTTTTATTATTCTATGTCCAGTCTGTCAGTCTTGTGCATTTAAATCTTGTAAATAAATCTTCACATGGCCACATAGGCTTTTTAGCAATTCCTGCCTAACTACAGGGGCTTCCCGTCCCCTTAATAAATGGTTCTGACCACCTGCAGTTTGGAGCGGTCCCTGTTTGCTGTGGCTTTCACGGTTGGGCCTTTGTGGCTGTGCAGTGGTTTTTGTTTTTTTGTTTTTTTGGTGTGATTTGGGCTAATCTGAGTTATTCACTTGCTGTGTGGTGTTTGGTTCAGGAAGAAAAGCCTGTGAAGTTCAGGTTGCTCAGTAAAGCTGGGTTGGACATTTAATAAGGACGTTTTAATACCATTTAATTCCAAATAAAGATTTTGTGTTTTTATCTGTGTTGTTGGGTACTTCTTGGCTTCTGAACACCAGACCGGTTTAACAAAGGTGGTGGCAGTGTTACATGGTTCTGAGACAAATAAGAAATTCAAGTTTTATTACAATATTATTGATTGTACTGTTCTAATCTTTATTTATTTATTTTTTTTAATGCTTCTTAATTTTTTGTAATGTTTTTTCCACCATAGTATAAAAAATGGTATCGAGTATCAAGTATTTTTCTGGGTATTCGTATTAAGTTTGAAATCCTAGTATCATGACAACCCTACTAGGGGGTTGGGGTTTTGGGGTTCTGGTGGTCATTCTATTGAAATGAAGAATTTAAAGTCTCTGTTTAAAGGAGTTGCTAAATTTGCAGGTCTGTGCCTACTCTAAGTGGTAACTGGACTAGAGGAACAAACCTGAGAATGGTTCGGACCCAGAGGACATTAGATACTGCTGGGCTGGTCACCTTAGGAAGTGATGTTTAATCCTGATTGTGGAGGTTGGGTGGTACATGTGAGCAGCCACAGAAAGATAGAACATGCGAGTGCTGTAACCCATAAGATATATTTGCTGACAACATGAAAGAACCAGCTGTATTAGGATGTAGACGTCTCTCCGGTAAAGCCCTCTGTGCTCCTAAAACAAGTTACAGTTATTTATAAAAGTCACCTATTAGTCACTTCAGATTTGATGACAGACAGGTGTGCAAGCTCAGCAGGCAACAGAAACTACCCATCCTGCAGCCAAGAGTAGGAATTGGACTGGAGATGAAAACATGGCAGTCAAGAGGCTCCAAGACCCTAAACAAATGAAATTGATTCCCTTTTTGATTTTGTGTTTTGGTTTTTTATTGGTCTTTATGTTTTGCCTCCTGGACATTGTTAACAGCCAAAATAAACAACTTGCTCTCTGTTGTTCTCTGTGTCTGCGTTCTGGGTCCTCCACGTCACACTCTGCACAGTCTGCAGACTACGACAGTATGCTCTGACCAGAAGGGACCCAGCAGATGCTGCACTCATGGATTTTGAGGAGTTTTTATTCCGGATAATTGGGGTTCGTCGACAATGGGTTACTGCTTTCTCCACGGAGAAGAAGTAGTCTGTTCAACTCCAGATTAACTGGGTAGTTTCCGCTAACCCAAGTTATGTGGATAAACTGCCTCACTTTTTTTTTTAAAGACTTTATGTCCAAAACCTCGTGGCAGCTGTCCTGCAGCCAAGCCTCACTACTGTCAGCCAGCTCCTCACTGCCACAGCAGCCCTGTTCTGCAGCTGCCTCTCCTCTGCCTGAGTCTCCTGTGTTAAGAATGGGTTGGATCAGCTTCTCACCAGTCATGTCCTTTGGCCCAGCGCTTCAAGTTTTTGGACTTTCTAGTTCTATTTATTATTTAAGATTCTGTATTGCTTTGAGTTTGCTTTCATGTATTATTCCTGAGCTTGTGTTAAATTTTTTTACTGGTTAAGTTTTATTTTTAGTAACTTTGCATTTTGAACTTTTGCTGTCTAGTTTCTGTTTATACTTAGTTTGTTAGTGTTGCATTCCCTGAGTTTCAGTTCTCCTGCCCTCCCGAGTTTCCCATGTCTGTCAAGTCTTAGTCTCTGTGTTTGATGTTTTGTACTTCCTGTTTTATTTTGGTAACTTCTGTCTTTGTGCCTTGTTTTCAGTTTTGCTTCCCCTGTCTCTTCATCCTTAATTAGTTCCATCTGTGCCCTGTTTTCCCCACCTGTTGATTGCCCTACCGTGTGCTGTCCTCCCTTTTAGTCCTTTGTCAGAGCATCTGTTTTTCTCCCCTCCTGTTTCCCTGTTTGTATCTTGGATTATTTGTTTTATTGATGGACTTTATACTCCATGAACATTGATTACAACCTCAATAAAGGTCAGTTTTTATGTTCACCTGTTTTGCCATGAGTCTGCATTTTGGGTCCTCACTCCACAACACATGACAGGCCACCCACTCATCAGTTCCACAGCCAGCCAGTTCTTCATCTGCCTCCCTATCTCGAGAGGGAGGGAAGTGTGGCTTGCAGCATCAAAAACAGTCCCCAGCCCAAGGACTATATCACGTATGATGAACTGGTCTCCATCTTATTGGGCCTACCTCCACCAGAGCCACTTCTAGCCTCGATGACGCCGCCACTGCCCAGCTTTCTAGCCTCGATGACGCCGCCTGGCATGTCGGAGGTCATGCTGCCCAGCGTTTCAGTCTGCTCCACACCTGCAGCCTTTGCTCCGCCTACCCCCTCTTCCAGGAGGAAGCGGGGCTCCCACCATTGGTGCTCCTCGTCGCAGCCGGAGACTGTTTTTGGTGGGTTCCAGTCTGTGTTTGCATCGTCGACCGCATCAGCCGATGTCGGGCCCCTGCCTGCATCAGCATCTATGCCAGCGTCTACTGACACCAGGCTTCCTGAAGCTGCTCCCACTATGAGTAGAAGTGATTTATTCTCTTGTGCTCTTCCTGTGCCTAAGATTGCATTTTCAACTCCTCAACAAATAAATAAGACTGTTTTATACTTCTGGGCTGGAGAAATTAAAGACTGCGATTTCTGTTGCTGAGCCTGCTAATGAAAAGACTGAGTTTTTTGCCACCGATAACAAAGCTGTGTGTTCTATTTCCAAGTCAGCAAATATTAAGTCTGAGCATTCTGCTCCCGAGCCTGAGGGTGTTAAGACTGTGTCTTCGTTTTTTGAGCCGGCAAAAATAAACTGTGACATGAATATTTCTGCTTCTGAACCAGCCGATATAGAGACTGAGTCTTGTTCTTCTAAACCCATTGGAGAAATTAAGTTTTGTGTTTCTGAGTTGGTTAGGTTAAGTGATCATTTTTGTGTTTCTGAGCCTTTGGATTAAAGGACTGTGTTTGTAGCTGCTCAGACAGCTCCCAAGCCCTTGCTTTTTGAGCCTGAGCAAACAGATCCTCTATCGGTCTCAGCTTTTGTGTCCTGTGGGCCAGAGCATGCCTCCCCAGAGATTGTGTCAGCACTGTGTGGGTCGGTGCTGGCCGCCTCAAAGACTATGCCTCAGCTGGTGACCCCTATTAACTCTGAGTAACCTGGGTTAAGCAGCTATGAGCTTCCTGTGTATCCTGAGCTGCAGCTGTCAGAGCCTGCGGACCCCAAGCCACCAGAGTTTTCAGTGGGTCCAAAATAAATGGCTCACTTTTTGTTAAATCCTGTCTATTCTCCGTGTCTGCGTTTTGGGTCCTCCACATCATACTCCACACAGTCTGCATAATGGTAAATGGACTGGTACTTACAAAGCGCTTTTCTATTCAGTTTTGAGTATGCCACGTTCACCCAGTCATACACACATTCATATAGCACTTTTATCTATACTTAAGCGCTTAGCTAACATTCACACACACACTCACACTTTGATGAATGCATCGGGGGCAATGTGGGGTTCAGTATCTTGCCCAAGGATACTTCGGCATGCAGACTAGGGGAGCCAGGGATTGAACCACTGACCTTCCGATTAGTAGACGACCCCCAGACTGTGACATAACCTTCCATCACATTTCTAGATATTGTTACATATCTTGTGTGTGGTGTCAGTGTCTACAGGGCAACACAATTTCGTGGTTACAAGCTCCTGGAAGCACACGTCCCGTTTACCAATGGCTGGGTGAAATTTATAAGCCTCCAAACTGTAACAATACCGTAGTCTGAACAAAGGTATGTGTTATCACCCTCCTATCTGTCTTTATACCACTGCCGCACAGTGAATTCACCCTACAGTACTTGTGCTCATTTTCATAAAACAGTATGATTGCTAGTTGAGAAGAACGCTAGTGAATAACATAAACTGTGTACGATGGAGTGGCCCCAATAAATCCAATGCATTTTCAGACATGCATATAAAATTGTAGATCCCGGTTATATATTTTCCTTAAAATAGTTATGCATTCAAGGCAGTTGAAAGAGTTTTATGTGACACATTAAAGAGGCGAGAAGGTGCTGGACTGGAAGATCAAGCCTCAGACGTATGAGTGTGAGTAAAACTTTCTGAAAGGGTGACAACTTCTTTGCAGCCAGCAGGAAAGGCGTCACAGTACTGAACATAGACATTAAAATAGGAAAACATGGAAGACCCGTGTAATACCTGACTTTGCCTGTCACCCTCCAAAAAGTTTTCATCCATCTTTTTCTTGTTCAGTTCAGACCTAAGCTCTCTGTTCTCCTGCAAGACGGTTGATTTCCACACTGCTGCGCTCACAGAATTCACACTCTCGTCTTTCTCTTTGCTGCGGGGTCATGTACCTCTTAATCTTCTGCTGCATCTTCTCTTACCTCTTTTCCATACTCCACTTCATCCTCTTCCACACCTGGCACCTGTGCATCTTCATCCTCTCCCATGTCTCATCCTTCCTTCTCTCTCACACCTGCCACACCTCTATCATCATCCTCTGTTACACAAGCCTCTTCTCCACATTCCTCCTCATGCACCTCTGTGTGGGTGCAGATGTCCTCATTTTCTGCTGCTTCCTGGTCTCTTCCAGAGTAGTTCATTTCACTTGTCTGTTTAACTACCACAGAAGATAAAGACAAAAATAATAAATAGCATGAAATAACAGGTGTGACGCAACTTATATTTTCACAAATAACGGTTTTCACAAGGTAAATATTTTATTCCTTCATAAGTTATAACAAGTACTTTTTAATACTGTAATTATGTGGAACAATATTATGTAGACATTAAACAATAATAATTATACATTGAACATACAAACACCAATTTGTTCAGACATGCACACTTCAATACAAGCACGTATGTATGTTTGTGGTTCTCCACTGTGTTCTCCTGATCCTGGCACTCTCTTTGCATGTCGTAATCTTTGAGTGTACATGTGTTAGACTACAGCATGAACTTCGGAGTGACCTAGGCACAGGGTTGGAGCCCAGTTGGGATGTGTTTCATCCATCTCATATGCTGGTTTACCTTCAAGCAGGCAAACTGACTTTAATAATAAATAAAAAAAATTCCACTATACTGCTACAACTTATTTGCAGTCAAACATATACAGCTACTCATCTTCCTTTCAAACTTAGCATCTATGCTAACAACATCACTAGCATATTTCAACACTAGCAGAGTATGAGGGAAATTTAGATTTTGATACTTATCAGAATAAAAGTGCCTAGAGCAGACTTGCAATGATCTTGGGATGCTGGAAAACTTGATGTCTGTACGTCTTACAGTGGATATCCAAGCCAACTGTCTTCTTTTGTAACCTCTGATACATGACTTCCTTGATTCTGCTTCCAAGCAGGGAACCTATAAAAAGATAATCTCTCATCTGATTTTTATTTTATTTTTTTTAACCTTGTCGGTCATGTGAACGGACATTGCAACCAACACCACAAGTCCTTCCTGCCATAGCTTAAACTTTCTAATTGTTATGGCAATCTATAATCTACTGACATCTAGTGGTGAGATTTTACACACTGTACCTTTAAGGCTTAGATTTCTGTCTTTGTATTCTCTGAGTTCTTTGTTCCCTTTATCATTCTAATATTGTGAATCTCAGTTCTGGTAATACTGAGCTTCTGTTTAAAGTTATGATTTTTTTTTTTTCAGTGATGAGTCTTCAGTTTTGTAATATTATTGATCTGGGGTTTTTGTTAGTGGTGTGCGATACTGCAAAATTTGGTATCTATCTGATACCAAGTAAATACAGGGCCAGTATTGCTGATACCAAGTACTGATATCAATACTTTTTTCCTATAAGGGCAGCTTATGTAAGGGAGAACAGTGTGTCATGATTTATGAAGTGAATAATCATTCTTTTGCAAATTCTGAATTCATTTTAATTACCACTAAATCACTGTGATTTTTGCTTGCTGTCTGAGGGATTTCCCTCCTCCTCTCTGTGACTTTTGCTGCTTGTTCCAGGAAAAAAAAAAACTCTTTTGTGGTCTTTCATGTGCTGGTATAAATTGGAAGTGTTTTCACAGTCGAGAGTTTCCTTGAAAGATGGATCGCTGTTTCCAATGTTATCATGTACAGCTGTAAAATATCTCCACACAACGCTCGTCTTTCTCACTCACTGCAGCCTACATGTGTGTGCTCGGCGCCTCAGAATCACATGACTGCAGGACAAAACACAGCAGAGCAGGGAGGAGGGGACAGAGCAGTGTGCCTGCATGAGAGGAACGGTGTTTGCACAGACATGTCTATTTTCTGATCAACAGGAGCAATATACTGAACTTAGAGGAGAGAAACAAACTAAAGCATCAATCCTATCAGTATAGTTATATTGATACCAATAGCAACATTGGTATAGGTACTATCGATATTTGGATCGATCCGCCCACCCCTAGTTTTTGTCTTGACTTTGTCATTCTTGCTTGCTTCTTCTGCTGTATCATGTTTAGTGTTAGGGTGCATTCTGAAAGTACTCCCTATCTCCTTTTCCTAACCTCTTACCTTTCCTTGACCTCAATGAAAACGCCATCGAGGTCAAGGAAAGGTTGGTAGGAGAGTTGATAAGGACTTAGGAAAAGAGAAGAGCGGTGCACTGAGAATCTGAACGACCTTATACTAGTCTCCTTAACAGCGTGACGCTGGATGTCTGCCGTGTTAAAACTACAATGTGCAGAAGATGGACTATAAAATGCCCATCTGAATTCACCACAACGTGTTCCTACTCTGTTGTTTTATGCAGGTCATTTAAACGAGAACAGCCTGTGAAAAATATCACTTCATTACGAAGGTTGGAATTTTAAAGAAGGAATATATCGGGCCAGATTTACTAATGGTCTATGGCAGCACAAAGCCTTCTTTTTGATGTTAAGAAGCTTCTAGATTTACCAGAGGCACAGTGTCAGTTGAGTGAAAGTTGTGGACAGGAGTATTTTTGTGGCTGGCTTTATGGCATATGTATTTTTAAGAGTTTCCCTTTCAAGAGGAGAATATTTAAATGAGTCACGCAAATGTGAATTACAAAGTCTGTGGCACACAATTTACTGGAAATTGCACCAAATCTAACACCAAAAAAAACATGTCTTATGCCTGTTGTGGTTTTGATAGTTGCTGCTAGGAGTGTTTATTTTTATGATGGGGGAGATGTTATCAGCACGAGTGCGTAATCTGCACTTTGCGTGGATGGCTCACAGCTGTGAGCGCAATGCCAAAACTCTGTCCTAAAACTCTTCACTCAGTCCTCACACTGAGTGTTTAGAGGTGGGCCCCACTTATTGCTCCTTAATACTGGGATTTTCATGAAACAGAGCAGAAATGAACTGAATTGAGCTGTCTTTATCTCAGCAGCACACACACAGCGACCCAAGTCTCTCAATTGAACCAGTAACGAACCAAAGTGAAATGCCTGTGATAATTAATATAATTAATATTAATGAATCCGTGTTAGTGTGTTAAATTAATGCCTGAATGTTGCAATTTGCTCTGAAAAAAAGAACGATGCGCGCATTTACGCACGTGGCACAGTAACATAGTAACGGGGACAACTCCTGATTGGTCAGAAGAGTTATCCCTTAAATCAAAAACATATTGATTCTTCTTCATCCTCCTCTCATTTATCTGAATTGTCTTGCTGTTTTCAGAAAGAAACACTTACGTAAAACCTGAGCTTACACTGTATTATTTTGGTTATTAGGCCTACATCACTCTCTCCCTCACACTCCCTCATCAGGTCTGCACGTTTTTGAGCCACTAATTCGTGCTGCTCTTGGCAAAATGCTGGTTATTACTAAAGTGAACTGGCTCCATCTTTGTAAATAAATTCTAGCGCACCATTAGTATATCACTATGCGATTGTGGCATCACAATAATTTGCCCCGCTTGGTAAATCTGTCCCATTGTCATGGCTACAGGTTAGGCAGACCCAGAAAGCAGACCAAGCCACAGTCCATACAGTTTACAAGGTTTATTGATAAGACAAAGAATGGCAAGGCGAATGATTATACTGGAAACACAATGAGGGAGAGTCTGTGAAGGAGAAGAAAAGGAGAATTTAGTCAGGGTCGAGGTGAGCGGAGACAGAGGATGATGAATGCGAGACCTTACTTGGTGTCCGGTGAATAGTTCGCGGGAGG
>VUQI01028728.1:0-17214 GCA_015106735.1 Paratilapia polleni | reverse complement strand
TGCATTTATCGGAGTGTGAGTGTGAATGTTAGCTAGCGCTTAAGTATAGATAAAAGCGCTGTATGAATGTGCGTGTGACTGGGTGAATGTGGCATGTAGTATAGAGCACTTTGAGTACTCAAAACTGAGTAGAAAAGTGTTATATAAGTACCAGTCCATTTACCTCTGAATGGCTTAGGAAAAACAAAATGAAGACTTTGGAGTGGCCTAGTCAAAGTCCTGATCTGAATCCGATTGAGATGCTGTGGCATGACCTTAAAAAGGCGGTTCATGCTCGAAAACCCTCCAGTGTGGCTGAATTACAACAATTCTGCAAAGATGAGTGGGCCAAAATTCCTCCACAGCACTGTAAAAGACTCATTGCCAGTTATCGCAAACGCTTGATTGCAGTTGTTGCTGCTAAGGGTGGCCCAACCAGTTATTAGGTTTAGGGGGCAATTACTTTTTCACACAGGGTCATGTAGGTTTGGATTTTTTGTTTCCCTTAATTTAAAAACTGCATTTTGTGTTTACTTGTTATCTTTGTCTAATATTTAAATTTGTTTGATGATCTGAAACATTTAAGTGTGACAAGCATGCAAAAAAATAAGAAATCAGGAAGGGGCCAAACACTTTTTCACACCACTGTATGTGTTTATTTTGTTTATTTAAGTAGGTTTTGTGTTGTCTCTCTTCATTAGTAAGAAATTTTAAAAATTGATTTGTCTGGCAAAACTATATTCTGCTGACACCCTTATACACTGGTACATATAGGTAAACAGTGGATGCTTCATGACTCACCTGCAGAGCTCTTTGGATGAGATACCGAGCAAGGAAACTGTCATGGTAAGGTTCCACTTTCAGGATCTGTAAGAGTTAAATGTCTCATATTAATAATCCTTGTGGGTCAGTTTTAACATTTTTAAGTAGAAAAAGATAATGCAAATGCTTTAAATGTGTTCACATTCTATTTGAATGTATATACATCCACTTAGAAAAAAGGTCACTGTTAGACCTTGTGGAAACAAAGAAGAACAGAAATGTGCAAATGAAGGAAAACATCTTGGGACATGAGCCAAGTGAAACCTAAACAAGAGAAGGTCCATACAGTTAAACAAAATAAAAACTAAATTATCTGCCCGTGATGAAATGAATAAGTAGAGGAAGCCAATTTTAACCAATAAAGCCTGGTAAATGTTGTTGAGGATGCCCAGCCAGCTGCATTACACACATCCTCTAAGGGTAAATCTTGAAACAGGGGCAACAAGTCTTGAAGGGAGATATGCCCATGTATTCTCAAAAGCAACTGAGATCAACATTTGGAATGGAATGGACTGGACTGGTATTTATATAGCGCTTTTCTAGTCTTACTAAACACTCAAAGTGTTTAGTAGACTACAAGCAGCATTTAACCATACATTCATACAGCCTTTATGCTATGCACTTTAAGCACTTTACCTCACATCCATGGCCAGTTTAGAATCATCAGTTAGTCTAACATGTACGTCTTTATACTGTGGGAGGAAGACGGAGTACCCTGAGGAAACCCACACAGGCACAGGGAGAACATGCAAACTGTACACAGAAAAGCTCCAGCCAACATGAAACAGAAACCTTTGTGCTGCCACTATCCAGTGGGTCAGACATTGCTTTGACTGTGGTTCCTCCATGGGACACAAAAAGCCTGTCTAAAAGTAGAACCTGTGGGCCCTCAGAAGGCACACCTTGAGAAGATTCCCAGCCTCTGCGGAAAGTTGTGGCAGAGGATAGAAAACCTCCAGCGGCACATGTCTGGAGACAAACTTTTTATCCAAGATATTGAGCAAGGCCTCAAAAGAGAAATGCTGAGAGGGTCCCAGTTGCAAGACAGCCCTTTAATAGATCCAGAGACCCCATGCCTGGAATACTACCAGGCAGCAGGTTTAATATGTGTCAGTTAATTTTTGACATTAAGATAAATCCTAATTTATTTTGAGAATCTGTAAATGGCATGTAATTATTTTAACAGTTCAATGAATCCAGTGGATAATTAGACTCAGAGCTTTTGGGGTTCTTTAGTATTAGGCTGTGATGACACTGCGTACTCTGCCTGCTCTGTCCTTCCTCTTTCTGGATTTGTGTAGAAGGAAGGGAGGCTGTGAGGCATGTGTTGAGAGGAAGCACACCTGTTGCCAATCGGCTAATTGTTTAAAAGGGCCTGGTAGCTAACCTCTCTTCTCCCCAGCAGGCAAGCATGTAGTTTATTTCGGTTTGTTTTTGGGTTTAATTTTCTTTAACATTTAGCCAGTGTATATTTCTTTTCAGTTTAAGTTAATTAAACAAATTTTGATTCTGTTAAACTCTATTATCTGTGTGGTCTCCCTATTTTGTCTGAACTTTGAGCAGGTTCGTGACAAGGCGCTTCCTCAGATGTGGTGTGTGGATCAATATGTTTTTATATCTATTTGGATACAAACACATACCTGCACCAGCTGTAGCAAATACTTCAGTACATCATCATTGGACAGGGTCTCCAGTCTCTGGACTGCCAGTCTCCTGACGATCTCGTCAGCAAAATCCATGCTTAATAGCTCCAGGGCCACTGTTACATCCAGTTCTCCAGGATCCAAGTTTCCTAGTAGCCAGTGGACATCTGCAACCGCTCTGCGGTTCATCCAGTCAACATTGCGCAGGTAGTGAGGTAGGTTGGAGGCATAGCGTATGCTCTCCTCCCGAAACCTTCTGAGACATGGCTTTTTGGTACTGGTGACTGGAGATGGGGATCTGAGAGCTACAGTCTCAGTCGATGATTTCACTTGCAAAGAAGCAGATTTTTTGATGGGTAAGGGTGGGGGGACATTTGGGTGAAATTCATGAACCTTAGATTTGGTGGAGGTGGGACTGTCAGAACATTCAGAGTGGCTAACGGTATTTGGGACAACCACAGGGAAGCTGTAGCGGTCTAGAAGGAAGCTGATAGCCATGGAGTCAGCTATGTATGGGTTAGTAGCAGATGACAGCTTGTCTGCCTGGTAGGTGATGGCCTCATCATCCAGGCCAGGGTGGGACCACATATGCAGTGTGTAGGGGCCCTGGCTCAGAACAGACCTGCAGTGATGGTATCCCATAATGACAGTTATACATAAACTGAAGGAGTGTGTAAATAAAGTTATTTTAACAATACTGCAAGAAATTGCTTGAAGGGAAACTCATATGTTGCCTCAGAGAACCTGGATATAAGGTCACAGGAAGAGATCATGTTTAATAATAATAAATATAAATCTCACAGCCAATTAAGTACAACCCCTTGACAACCATATGAACTTGAAGCAGTTGCAAAAGATTGGCTCCCTACTTGCAGAACTTCATAAGCTGTTTAGGCCTTAATTAATTCATTGGGACTCGTAACGCAGGTCAAGGTATTGTCAAATCAGGACATTTTCAGAACTGATAAACTTTGGCTACCTCTGAAATTTCCTACTAACATGCTATTTAGTACATTAAAATAGCAGACTCATTTGTCTGAGATCTTGCTAGGAAGCCTGTACTGTAGTACACCAAATGTCTAGTAGGGAACATTAAAGCATGCAAGAACAGGACGGTGCAGTGGCATAATAATCCAACAGTGCAATGCAGCAGTAACACACATAACAATGACAGACAACATCAATAATTCTTCAGATAATATATGAAAATAACTTTGTATGAGTATTATCTTTTTGAAATGTTTTTTTAGTATTATTTGGTTTGCATCAGATTAGCTTTGTGGGTTACCATGGTAAATAACAAATGAAATCATTTAAAAACTGCATTTTGTATTTACTCTTTTTTGTACTCTTTCTTTGTATTTATCTTTGTCTAATATTAAAATTTGTTTGAACTGAAACATTCAAGTGTGACAAATATCCAAAAAACTAAGAAATCAGGAAGGGAGCAAACACTTCTTCACAGCACTGTATCGACATCATGATGGATCACACATACAAGTAAAAAGATTAATTCAATCTCTAATTCACTTTACCGGGAGATACCATGCATACTACTTTTTTCAATGCAGCTAAAGTACAGACAACAAGAAGAAATTAGATGTCTGTTGGGTAACTTTTTTTTTTTCTTAGTTTATTAAACACTTTTTTATTGTCAGTGTAGACTTGCAACAAGACTTGAAAAAAATGAGAACTTCCCCATCCATCTGGATTGCCTCTAACTGCCTGTGAGTAACTTCTATGTGGGACATGATCTGGTAATCTAGATGGCAAATTTTTAAAATTATTTTGCAAGCTGACATTACGAACTAACCATGACCAGCAGGAGACAGGAGACTTTTAAATGTTTAAAAAAAACATGTTATCACAACTTGATATTATAACACTGCTGAATGCAACACAAAACTGTAGTTATTATTAAAAAAAAACTCACCTGTGATCTATGAGGAGAAGGTTGACAAAGTAGAGCACCTTTCCTTTCCCTTTCTGCATGTCTGGGTGTTTGTTGGCTGAAGCTTTTGTGTCTTTGTTCACTAATGGCTTTGGGTCCTTAGTTACTGGAGACATGTCAGGACTTTCATTAATAGTGAGACCCAGCTTGGCTCCACGTGGCAGATCCCTGAGGAGAACATCAAAGTCCAGCCACTCATTCCACAGTACTTCATCGGCGAAGGCCTTGGGAACCGAGGACACTGAAGAAAGGACCTTGTTACCATAGAGTATGGATGCTTCAGCATAAACAAATTGAGGGCATTTGCTTGGAAGCTGTGGGATATCAAAGCCAAGCAATTTGACTCTGAAGTTTCTATTGCAGTCCCACAAGGATATCATGAAGATGTCATCCAAATCCTTCCCTTTGAGGCTGAGATCATCATGGGAACTGAACTGGCCACTAAAACCATCAACGAGTGGCCAGTCCACAAATTTGACCGCCTCTGAGACAAGCTGTGACACAGGGACTACAGAGAGGTGGAGCTCTTGGTTGGTTCTCAAGCACTGCCGAACCCAGAGGAAATGACTCAGGGTGTGGTCTCCAGATAAAAACTCTTCCCTTCCTGCAACTTTCAACACCAGATTCTCAAAGGTATCATGTTTAAGCCCCTGGTCATTCATCACCCTTTCAAAAACTTTAAGAAGAAGTTCTGGTGTTGTACTAAGCTCAGCCTTTATGCTGAAGCTGATCTTGCTCATGTAATGTAAGGTGACAGGAAAATCTCTGTTCAGCCATTCTTGTAGGTCATTTGGTAAGGGGGCACATGTTATCCAGGGATCTGTGGCATACAACTTGTCATCCCGATTCTTCAGCTCTTGTTTTCTAGGAGATGCCAGTTTCCGACGAGTGAAGGTAAGTTCACCAAGTCTATCAGATGCTTCTTTCTCCAAGTCATGTCCAATCAGGTAAGTCAGGCACTGCTGTTGTTTCTTCTTCTCCTCTGGATCAACTGCCACAGGCGGTTTTACCACTATATGTGCCGATAGGCAATGAGGGTCATTATGTGACCATGGAATGTCTAATGTCCTGATAACCTGACAGTCATCGTAGGCTTCGTACCAGTCACCGCCCCTGGCATACAACAGAGTGTATTTCTCAGGGTCCAGTATTGCAAATGGGTCTGGATGGCAGTTTTCCTCTTGTGCCTGAAGACACAGAGTCAAATATTAAAAAAAAAAAAAAAAAGGTGATGGTTACAGTTTGAATAAATGTTTAAATAAGAGCCCCTCTAGCAGCTGAAGTATAAATAGCAAGTGCAAATACAGTACTGGGCAAAAGTCTTGAGCCACCCCTCATTTCTTTATATTTTGCTTCCAAGGAGCCAGACTTTCCTGTAGTTTTTTAAAAGTGCTCTTGAGCAATAGTTCTCCAGGCTTTCTGAAGGTCTTTCAAAGTTTTCCTTTGGACATGCATTTTTAAATTGTATCTTTAGGCACTTTACTACGTTACTAGCAGCCTGTCACAAAAATACATAATTTGTTCCCATTTCTTTAGCTGAATCTACAAATAATGCCAAAGATAACACAGTTTGACAGGCATAAAATAGTATTTTTGGCCACACCAACAATCAGCACTCATCACCTGATTTACTCGCCACATTTGGCTCCCTGCCACTTTGTACTTCTCCCCAAAAATAAATTCAAGGTGCAAGTCATCACAATGTTACTTCCAAGAAGTGAAAAATAGCAGGAATCCTGTAAGCGGTAAGGAGCATATAAGGAAATGACCCTGAAGTGGTGAAATTCAAATCAGATAATGTTTTTCCTTTTATGGGTGGAGTCACCAAAGTTAGCTCTGCATGTTTGATTTGGCAGAGTTTTTACGCCAGATGTCCTTCCTGATGCAACCCCAAAGGGGATTTGTGTCTCCAGCTTGAATCAAACAGTACAACATAAGTAATCCCAATTTCACAAATTTCACCCATTTTCAAGACAGTACATCTAATTGCTATTGAGACAATTCAGTCTGTAAAGAAGTGGTAGACCAATCAACAAATGCTATCAATGAAGCCACTCTGCAATTGTCACAAATCCATTCCTATCCCCCAAACACTTGAGCAACACATCGGTCAGTACATTCCTTGAGCATGAGAATGTTTTCAGTTGTAAGAATAAGATTTTTTTTTTTTTTTTTTAATGCATGAGCCCCTCAAAAGTAGAGCCCAAAATGTCAAAATAAAACCTTTGAAAAACACAGGCTCTGTATTCAGGATAGATGGAGCCACTGTGACATTGCTTGTTGGTTTCTGGACTCAAATTTGACATTTTGGCTTTAAGCACCTTGGTTTTTTGAAACTGGATGTACTATCAGGTACTATGCTCACTCATATATCAGTGTCTTGCCAATCATGAGTTTGCCACATCTTAAAGCATACCCTGCTTTATTGTTTACTTTACTCTTAATGTACAAATGTTTTACTGAAGATGACTTCAGTAAAACTACCCACAGAGACCAAAAACTCATTAGGAAAATGTTTACTGAGTTAATGAGTCAAGTGAGCATTATCATCATTTTTTAATAGATTTTCCTACAATGGGACTCAGTTGCACACTGCAGTTTTTAGAGACTTCCCAATTGATTTCATTTAATAGACCTGGAACTACATCCATCTGTTATATATAATCTACTAAAAAAAAAAAAAAAACACTCTCTCTTCAGTATGGGTTTGCATACCTGCATACAGATGCGTAGCCTCAATTGGTAGACGCTGCACTGCGCAGGGAGGATGACTGACACCGACTCACAGCCCGTACTGACATTATAATCCTCATCACCAGGCTTAAACTCACAGATAAACTTCAGGTTGTTCTCAGAGCAGCTTTGGGTAGACACTCCTGTTAGACTGTCCGCAGAGCGTGGACGAGGTCGCCGATTCACAGCAGTATCCATTGATACTTTTAAGACAGCAAAACCTGAATAAAATTCTGATTTTTAAAAATTCTGGTTGAGTCCATGTGAGTCTGTACCTGTTTGACTGTGCGAGACTATGTGTTCCCTTTTTGTGATTGCTAGTGGACTTCCTCATTCTTTTGTATTGCAGTCCTCAAACACCAGTGGAGATATAATTATAAACGTTTACTGTCAATCTAACACAGTTAACTTCCTTGTTCCTTTATTGTACTTAAGTAACAAATTACAATAGGTACTCTGACAATTTCATAGCCAATTATGGTCAACATGTCACAGTAAATACTGCTGGTCTGTTGCTATCTAAGAAGAAAATGTGAACTTCTGCATTTTAATTCCAAACTAAACAGATCAAAACAGTGCAGTACTCTGTACCTTACGGGAATACGCCAAACCTGTTTGGGTTGTTTGGCATGCTGTTCTGTGAAGTACAATGGAATGTGGGTGCATGTTACTGAAACGTTATGTCAACTATTGAAAGAAACAAATTATTGTTGTTTTAATGGGTTGATCAAAATAGCCACAATGTGTCACAGTTATTCCCTGAACTACACTACATTAAGCTCTGCTATTGTTATGCCCATCTAACTCAGCACATAACAATGAAGGGACATCCACACAGTAAAAAGAATAAAGTAAAGATTTATTTAGAGTAAGTCAAAAAAGATAAACCAAATGGGACAAATGAGCAGGTGCTAACCCCAAAACTACATGTGGCTTGACCAAAACCAAAGCAAATGTAAACCCAACTGGTTTCCAGCAGGAGGAGAGAGAGACATCTCGGAAGGAAACTGGCTTATATAGGCTCATTCCAATCCAGCCCCTGCACCCTCTCCCTACATTCACACGAAGGGTCAGCCACACAAGACAGTCTCACTAAAAAACAAAAAGAAATTGTAAAGGTGTTTCTGAATAGTGTTTCATAGTTATTTTTTTATTACTTTGTTATAAATGTCAGTATTAAAAAGGAAGAATGAGGAAGAGGATGAAGACAAATCAATGGACACAGTTTCATGATCGCCTTAATAAAATTGAAATGAAATACAAGCTTTTCCAGTCATTTACGGACATAATTACAAGTTCCTGTTTCTATCTGAGAAAAGCCCAAAGTTTGCTGCTGTGTTTTTGCCCTACCCATTAATTAGGAATCTATTTGGCAGCTGGATTGGGCTGGACTGAAAATCGGTCACAGACTGCCAAGCAGGTGAAGTCATTTTCCCGACAGGAAGAAGAAAAAGGCAGGCTCAACAGCTAGTACTAATATGAGGGCTGGGACTGTCACACTTTTAACTTGCAGCATCTTCAGTAGAGCACATCCCCCATGCAGGGTTTGAAAGATGCTTTCAAAAACTAAAAGTAACATCATGGTTGAAAAAAAAAAAACAGTTTAGAGAGGAGAGTGATTTGGAAATGAACAACGGACATTTGGTTATGTGGTATGGTGTGTGCCCTCACCATGGATACCGGACACTCAAACAAAAAGGCAAAGAATTTTAATTCACTTTACTCCCAGTATTTTACTACTGAAGTGTTGTCAAAATCTCATTAAGTCAGAAGAATGATGTTTGCCCATTTAATTCAATTTTATTTATATAGTGCCAAATCATAACAACAGTTGCCTCAAGGCGCTTTATATTTTAGGGTAAAGACCCTATGATCTAAAAATGCTTTCAGGTGCTCCCTTTTTTCCCCAAGGGGTTGCTACAGCAAATGAATCCACATGTTTGATCTGGCACAGATATTACATCTTCTGATACAACTTTCCCCATTTATCTGGGGCAGGCTGGAACCAGCATAGGGAGTACACTAGCTTGTAACCCCCTTGAGGCTGGGTTTGTGTCTCCTCCTGGTCTTGAACTGGGGAGTTTTTATATGTAAGGCAAGTGTGTTAACCACTACACCATAGAGCCACACAAAATTTGGTTAATTCTGCTAGAGTAAAATTTGGGTCGTTGATTAGACGGCCCCCAGGTGGCACGGTGGTGCGGTAGTTAGCATAGTAGTGTCCCATTCATTGGTTTTTGGGGGGGTCTTCTGGCCTTCCTCTGTCATAAAAAGCCAGAATGGATGGACTCAAATGCAGACCCAGAGACAATGAGGAGTTTTATTTACAATAAAAAATAAATAAATAAAGACATGTAACTTGAAGCAGGTGGGTATTGCTGGGGGGATTTTTTCTAGAGGCCAGACTGAGAAATCTACAGGAAAGAACCTTCTTTTAGGGATGAATCCAGGAACAGGTAAGTATAGTGACAGGGAATATTTACAGGGGAACAAGCTGAGGCATCTCCAAACTCTGCAGAAAGCCTGGCAGGCAGGTTAGTATCACAGGTGATTTCCTTTTAATATTTCTGAATTGTTTGACATGAGAGTCTTACTGATGCATGTCTTTGTTTCAGGTGGAGAAAGGGACAGTTTGAAATATTTCAGACTTGAATCCAGTAGCTTGATGGAGAGCAGGCAGGCAGGTGTGTGCAACTTATGAATGAGGAATCTTTGTCTTACAGGTGGAGTTCCAGGTGAGAGAAGCAGGTAAGTAGCAGGAAAGTGTCCTTTCTTTTCCACAGGAGACATTTCTTCAAGATCTCCTTTGTCAGAAATCCAGTGGGTCCAGCTGCCACACACACCAGGGAGGAGACAAGAAACCAGAGTTAGGAGCACAAACAGAAGGTAAGTAAAACACAGAGTTGCCAAATGTCTGATTAACACCACAGGAGTGACAACAATCTATTGGAGAATGAAGGTAAGAGCCGGTGGTAATGGTAATGAGGAGACTCCTGTCTTAATGGATTTAAGAAGAGTATATATTTCTGCCGGTTCATTAAGAAAAGTGGCCACCAGGGGGCATTGGTTAGAATACACACGTTCCTTTTTAGAAAATAAGTGCAAAGTACACTTCTGGTCTTGTTTCTATGTGGGGGCATGTGTGGTTCTGTAATAGGAATAAATGATATCATGAATACAGGCTGTCATCTGTTCTATAAACACACTGTAACATGTATCTAGGCCTGAACTTAACTTTCTGTCAGCTCAAGGCTTAAATATAATGCCCATTACAAGTATGAGGAGATGAATGAAATATTAACTAAACCCTAGCTCAGAAATCAGTACTTAGAACAATTAAACAAAATAACCCAAAGCAACAATGAGGCTTCAATAATATACTACTCTAATATATAGCTCTTGTCCTCTATACCTCTATACAATGCAACAATAAAGTAACATAAATAATGCCTAAAATGCAAGTAGTATTGACCTTTTTGGTAAATGTCAACATTTTACAAGGTAATAAACAGGAATTACACATCTGATTATCAAATCAGCAACCACAGACAAACAGCAAAGTCAGACAAGGCTACAATGCCCCAAACACAATATGAACAGTATAAACAGCAATTCTTGGATTTACTTACTGGCTAACTGCACACGTTTAACAAAGACATAGAAAACACACGGCTAACTCTAATAAATCACAATCCTTTAACTGTGCTCCCTTTTCACGCCTTTTCCACACCAACTACCAGCATTTAGTCTAGGAGGCTGTCCTTCGGCCCAATTCCGATTTGAGATATTTTCCCTGGCATCACAGTACAGCGCTTTGTGTTTTTTTAAGTTAGTGATTAAAGTGCCCTATTGACTCCTTGAGAGTCCAAGAAGGGCCTGTTCTAGAAAGCAGGTTCAACAAACTCAGAATCTAACCTTGAACTTTGTTGATTAACTCTGATAAAAATATGAAAAACCCCAGCCTTTGCTTTCAGAACAGCTCATCAGAGTTAGTTCAATCAACTCTCAGTATGTTCACTTTGTTAAGCTTGTGCGTGGGTGATGAAAATGGAGCTCAGTGGAGTCATGGCAATGGATAAATAAAGAGTAGAGCCTCCATTTTAATTCAGTTGAATTGAATTGAACGTGAATTATGAATGCATGAATGATGTGTACTTTGACATTTATCTAAAAAAAAGAAAAAGAAAAAAGAAAAAGATAAAAGAGTAATTTTATTTAGCATCATCTACTCAGCCATTATTTACTCAGTTTTCCTTAATAAATAAAGCGTGAGGGTTCAAACTTCAAATATTTAGACAGCCTTTGTATATTTAGAAAATGTTGCTTGACAGCATTTAATGACTGTTTCAATGTGTGAACATATTACAACATGAATTGTAATGAAAACACATTAGGACTATCTGCATTTAAATGAATTTCAGTACATTCCTTTTCACTCAGTATTCATATCTCAAACATGATGACAGCTATGACAGAAATATTTCATCAGTGCAACTGATTACAGCACGACAAATGAGTTGATCACTGATCAGTGTGTTATGTGTTTAAAGGTACATACAGATTTGTTTTATTTAAACAGTGATTACTGCACTGTTTCAATGCAGGAGAACTGCAGGGGTCACAGTATTAGAAAGATGCAGACTATAGATTTTATTCTGAGCTGAACAGATTTGTTATAGAAGTGGTTACAAACTAACACCTAACTGGGATTTTGGTGAGAATTTCTAACCTTCTCTAAACTGTTCAATTCAATTTCATTTATATTAAATCACAACAACAGTCGCCTCAAGTCACTTTATATTGTGGGGTAAAGACCCTACAATATTAGAGAGAAAACCCCAACAGTCAGATGACCCCTATGAACAAGCACTTGGTGACAGTGGGAAGGAAAAACTCCCTTTTAACAGGAAGAAACCAAAATAATGATCACAATATAACTAAATTAAGGATTTGAAGTTAAACAGCAGCCCCTTGAGCCTTTGCACTTGCTAAGGCTCAAGGGGCTTGCACTATGGTATTCTAAATACTCAAGTACAAATTAATAACTGAAAAACATATGCACAACTATACCCCACAGTATGCATGTAAAACGTACAGATAACTCAATATTAGTACGTAAACTTGAAAACTAGTATAAATTATGTTAAATGCACTCATTTAAATTATGTAAGGCCTTAAGTAAGACCTATAAAATGGGAAATTCCAGATATGTTAATTTTCCATGCTTGCCATGTAGAAAACAAGACAACCATTGCTCAGCTGTTTTCATGTGTTTAATAATTCCCTTTTTAAAATGATAACATCTGTAACAAATGAATTCACTGTATTACCACGATAGCACTTTGACACAAACCAGAAGAAAATCTGATCATATAAACATTTGTATTTCAAAGGCCACCACTCCAGCTAATTTTTTGATCCATATTTTCTTCGTGTATTTATAGTTCATTTTTTAGGGTAAGGGTGTTAAAATGGCAGGTTATACTGGTCTTGTTATCTGAGCTGACATCTTTTTTGGCCTCAGGTCAGATAAATGTGGTTAGGCAGTTCTCAGGGTTATCATAATGTACTTCATACTTCATGATTGCAGTATGAAAATATTCTGTGGCAGTTTTATGTAACAGACAGTAGGTATAAGAAACCTTGATGTACTTTGATTAACCTGACTGTTGCTTAGAGCAGATACTACCCAAATAAGTATCTGTTCTTGCATACAGGAGCTCCTAAACAGGCACATTTAAAAGTTTGTGCAAGTTTGGTCACTCAGCAAAAGAACATTGTCATAAGCATGCATAAAAGGAACTGGCAGACAAAGCTGACAAATCATAACATGAGCAGGATGGCAACACAATAACATATAAATTAGTCAAGGCTTGCAAAATTGCTTGATTGGGGTTTAATATTTCATGTTAAAACTCAACATGAAACAGCATCAACAATCAGCAGCTGGCAATTATGACTTTGAATAAAAGCTGAAATGGTCAGAGGATTGGGTAACACTTGGGTGTAATTCCCTTAGAATTAAACAGAATTTCAGTGTATTTTATCTGAAATTACCATGTAATTATACTAACCTGCAAATACTTACCGGTAGATACACTAGAATAAGGGGGAAACAATTCAATTTTTTACAGGAAAGAAATAATTATACTATAATTAATTTTAAGTAATGATTAACTTCCACGTATTTCAGTATAAAAACAAACAATATTTTTCCAACTTATTCTGTAAATATGCAGTGCATTTAAAGATGTATTATGGAGTAGCTTAACCTTCCAATTTTATAGTAGTTATTCATTATTATGGTATGCATGATGGATTTATGACTATTCAAATACATATAAAAATGTGATAAGGACTGTTCTCCCTTTCCTATGTACAATAAAAAATAAATACAACCAAATATTGTGGCTAATAGATGCAAAATAATGATTAATTACAAAATAATGAGTAATTACAAAATAAGACTGAGAGGTTAAGCCACTCCACAATACAGCCTGCACCCCTAAAGGTATTTACAGTATAAGTTGGGGAAATATTTTTGTTTTTATGCTAAAATACTCATTACCTAAAATTTCTTATAATATAATTATGTCTTCTTTCCAGTAAAAACTTGAATTGTTACCCCCTTATTTTAGTGTATCTACCAGTAAGTATTTATAGGTAAATAAAATTACATTGTGATTTCAGCTGAAATGCAATAAAATTCAATTCTAGTGGAATTAAACCCTTAGCCCATATTATAAAGTGCCACCGAGGGATAATTAAAAAATACATTTAGAATGTGAGTGATTCACAACGTAGTCACCATTCATGTACATAACAGTCCATTTTATAAGAAAGATAAACACTTTGAAAACTCATTCCAGAAATTTTTAATCAAGAACTGACAATGTTAACATTTTCTTCACAACACATCACATTTTTAAACTTTAGCTTTCTACTGTTGAAGTTATTTACATTTGTATGTTCCCTGCATATTTTTGCCATAAAAAGAAAATAGGATTCCAGCATTTTTTACTTCATCGCTCTTTACACTAGCCACTAAATACTCCATCAGTTTTCCCCAGGAGCTTGCAATGTATCTGTCTGCTGTTTGGTTAAAACATCATAGACAGATTTTGGCTTTTAAAAGCTGCCTTTTGCTGTCAAAATTGACACTATAAGTCATGAAAGTTAGTCAAATTAGTAACCTGAAATTCCAGGTGATAATTTTTTGAATGTTCCAAACCAAGGCATTTCTTTGTCACCTTGTTTTCACAGTTGTCTCTGCCTGATGTTTGTGTGGCTAGTTTGCTGCATGGTTAGTTTGTCATCTTGGTTGAGGGGCCAATGGAGAGAGTAGACAATGACAACAGGAAATATCATACACCTGAGTAGTTTGGACATAAGCCTGTTTAGATGACTCAATAACTCTTCCGCCCAGGCCTCCTCAGGCAAGTTTGGTTCAAGTTTTGTGATTTTTGTCTGAACCTCTCATACAATACACTCAACTCTCTGGATAACTCTCCCACTTCAAATAGGTCTATTTGTACATTCCCAAGTAGTATATTATGCATAGTATGTATTTGCGTAGTGTGTGAACTTGGAGTTGTGTACTTGCCGAAAATAATTTGACAGCAACTGTTGTGCTAGCTGCCACATTTTGCTAAGTTGTCAAGACAAATGTTTTTCTAGAGCAAATATAACAAACACATAAAATCCTAACAATGTCACAACACATGTAACTTCAGTACCATAAAAAAAAAAATCTGCTGTTGTTTGGCTAAATAGCTAGCATAGGTAACAAAATACGCACTAACAACAGACACATAGCCAGTGTTTAGCATCACAACAACTCACCATTTATGTTTTTGTTAGCCTAAAATGAGTTCTTTTACAAAGGGAGTAGGCCCACTTCCACAGCAATCAGTAACCTCATCGTTAGATGCCACAAATCCTACACACTGGTCCTTTAATTCTGTAATAAATTTAACTTGTTCAGTTCAAGATATGGTCACAGCTACAGTCCAGAAGTACTCGTACATCTAAAAAAATCTTTCTTTTTTTTTCATAATTCAATTAAAAAATGTAAACTCTGATATATTCTATATTCAATACATGCAAAGTGAACTAGTTCAGGCCTTTTTTGTCTTAATTTTGGTGATTATGGCTTATAGCTCATGAAAATCAGAAGTCCAGTATCTCAGAATATTTTCTAAGATCAATCAAAAAAGGATTTAAAATACAGAAATGTCCAACTTCTAAAAAGTATGTTCATTTATACACTTAATACTTGGTTGGGGTTCCTTCACTGTGAATTACTGCATCAATGCAGCGTGGCATGGAGGCGATCAGCTTGTGGCACTGCTGTGGTGTTCTTGAAGCCCAGATCGCAGCTTTCAGCTCGTCTATATATGTTTAGGTCAGGTGTTTCTCATCTTCCGCTTGACAACACTCCACAGATTCTCTGTGGGGTTCAGGTCAGGCAAGTTGGCTGCCCTGTCAAGCACAGTAACAACATGGTCAGCAAAACATTTGGTAGTAGTGTTGGCACCATGGACAGATGCTAAGTCGAGCTGGAAAAGGAAATCGGCATCTCCATAAAGCTTGTTAGGAACTCGAAGCATTAAGTGCTCTAAAATCTCCTGGTAGACCACTACATTGACTTTTGTCTTAATAAAACACAGCGGACCAACCACCACCAACATCAGCAGATAACATGGCACCCCAAAACATCACAGACTGCAGAAACTTCACATTGGACTTCAAACACCTTGGATTCTGTGCCTCTCCACTATTTCTCTAGACTCTAGGACCTTGATGTCCAAAGAAAATGAAAAAATTACTTTCATCTCAAAAGAAGACTTTGGACCACTGAGTCCTTTTAACTCCTTAGCCCAGGTAAGACGCTTCTGACACTGGTCTCTGGTTCATGAGTGGCCTGATGTTAGGAATGTGATAGTTGTAGCTCCTTTCCCAAAAATGTCTGTACGTGGTGGCTTTTGATGCACTGACGCCAACCTCAGTCCACTCCTTGTGAAGCTCTCCCAAGTCCTTGAATCAACTTTTCTTGATTATCCTCTCATGGCAGCGGCCATCCCCGTTGTTTGTGCACCTTTTCCTACCACACTTTGCCATTCCAGTCAACTTTCCATTAATATGCTTTTTCAGCAAGGACTTTGTGGCTTACCCTCCCTGTGGAGGGTGTTGATGATAATCATCTGAACAACTGTCAGATCAGCAGTCTTGCCCATGATTGTGGTTGCGTGTGTCCACTAGACCAAGAGATACACAATGTTTATACTGTTTGGATAGTAATTTACTCAAACTCGAAATTAAATATTCTAACACTTAGAGATACTGAATTTCTTACTTTCATGAGCTATAAGCCATAATGATCAAAACTAAAACAAATGTTATTCTAATTTTTTAAGATGCACTAGTATATAAACAGTTTGTTCTTTGGGCTCGGTACTTTGGCATATTTCATTTGAAACAAAAAGTAAATACTACAATAAACTGACAAGTGTCAGCTTTAATTTGAGTAATGTTATCAATGCTACAGAAAGAACCGTATGTGAAATGTATCCTTTTAAAATATAAACTTAGCACAAAAACTGAGGAAATTTGTGTTTAGTCCATTATTTCTTTGTTGTAACAATGCTTCTTGGCAATAAATCCCATACTGTTGGAAAGCCTGTTTATTTCCCTTTAAATGGTGCCACATTTGTAAGGAAAATGCATTTGTGGGTTGAGCAGCAGAGTTGAGTATGTGGGTTGCGCCCATGAAGAACTTGCCAAATCTTCTCTGCCAATGCCAAACAGCTTATTCTGCTATTGACTCTTGTTTGGTGTCGTTTATTGGATTGGATGATTGAAGTCTGAAGAAACAAAACATATTGGCAATTCAACAATTTATTCATTTAACAAACAGGGGCCTCAGTAGCATGTGGAAGAACCATACACAGCCACAACAGCCTGGTACCTCCTCCTCATGCTGGTCACCAACTTGCTCACACACTGCTGGGGGATGGCATCCCATTCTTCAACCAGCACAAGTCAGCCAGTGTGTTCACTCTGGCACAAACATCACGATGGTGTCAT